>VSMD01024249.1:0-119658 GCA_008750895.1 Mirza zaza | reverse complement strand
CAGGTGCCAGAGTGAGCTTGTTTCCCTTGTGCCTTGGGAGGACCCAGCAGGAGGCAGCTCTCTGCCACCAGGAAGCCTGCCCTGATGGCCAACTTGTACCCTCCTGAACACTGAGAATAATGTCTTCTTTATAAGTCATCTTGCTTGTGCTGTTTTTTATAGGAGCCCAAAGGAACATTTAAGTTATGTATAATAATTTGCTTTGATTCTGGGAGGTCTGTGATAAATATACTTGTGGAATTGTGTTTGGCTCCTGTGTTCTGAGGCTGCACCTGAGGCTGGGGTAGCCCCAAAATCAGCAGCAGAGGAATTCCTAGCAGGAAGTGGCCTAATCCATCCCTAAATGGGGCTTGTTGGGACTTCAAAGAAAGAAGCAGTAGACACCAGGGATTTGGTGAAGTGGTTGGAGTGTCATAGCCCACCCCTGGGCAGACATTAGAAAAAGGGATGTTATACCTTGGTAGGCCCTGTTGATGGGTCAGGGTATGGAGATATGCGAAAGCTTAAGGAATGTGGCCAGGGCAGTGGCCAGTGTCCTTCCATTTGTTGGGTACAACCGGAACACGTTTCTAGTGCCCATGAATGTGCAAAGCCCAGGCTTAGTTTGAAGCCTGCAGGGGAAAGGGAGACAGCTGCCAGGTCACAGAGCATGTCTTTGTCAGGACAAGAGGAAAAGTGGGAGAACTGAGGAAACCCACAGCTTCTGCTAGGGTCTTGGAGTTGCGTTACCTGGTCAGGGATGGAGCCACAGGGAGGAGAGGACAGGAGCTGGGGCCCAGGGCCAGGGTTCCTCAGTGCTCACATTCCTGCCAGGCCAGCAGAGCAGGTTTTTCTTTGCATTTTGTCTCAGGTCTCAGCACTGGATGGGATGGTTGGCTTATGTTTTCACCACTTCGTGTCTTTATTTTCCTATTAGGTGTTTGCTTTTAGTGAACTTAGGGTTGTTTTCAAGAACAGGACTGACTGTGCCTTTGGGGAACATATTTTTACTCTTAATATACTGTTATAGATATTCAGGAAAGTTTAACATTTTATAAAAATAGACCTTGCATATAGGTTTCGTTCTAGGTTATTATATAATTTTGAAAATTGTTGTTGTTGATGTGTTATTTTTGCCATGTATTTTCTGTTTCTTTCTTTCTTTCTTTCTTTCTTTCTTTCTTTCTTTCCTTTCTTTCTTTCCTTTCTTTGAGAGTGAGTCTCACTCTGTTGATGGTGGCTGTCAGCCTAGCTCACAGCAACCTCAAACTCCTGGGCTCAAGCAATCCTTCTGCCTCAGCCTCCCGAGTAGCTGGGACTACAGCTATGTGCCACTATGCCTGGCTAATTTTTTCTATATATTTTTAGCTGTCCAAGTAATTTCTTTCTATATTTAGTAGAGAGGGCGTCTCGGTGTTTTCAGGCTGGTCCTGATCTCTAAATCCACCACTGCCTCGGCCTCCCAGAGTGCTATGATTATAGGGGTGAGCCACCGTGCCTGGCCTTGCCATATCTAATTGGTTATTATCGCATATAGGTATTTATGTATTTTTTTCCAGATCCTATGAGTTAGAAAAAAGTCTTAGTATGAATACATAGTATAAAAGGCTCAGGTAACATACAGCTCAGTGTATTTTAAATACCTTGTGCAGCGGCGTCTCTACCACCCAGCTGGCCTTATGTTTGGGTTTTCTCTCCCTGGCTTTATCTCTCTGGCTTTATCCTAATGGCCTAATCCCAGTGGCCATATACTCTGGCCATGTCACCCTGACTTTACTCCCCTGCTGTTACTCCCTTGGCCTTATCCCCCTGGCCTGACACCCGGTTGTTATCCCTTTGACAATATCCCATTGGCCTTGTCCCTCTGGTCTTGTCCCCCTGGCCTTCTCCCCTAGCCATATCACCCTGATCATATGCCACTGCCCTTATCATTGGCCTTAACCCTTTTGCCTTATCCCTCTGGTGTATCATTCTGGCCTCAAACCCTGACCATACACATTGGCCTCATTCCCCTAGCCTTTCCCTCTGGCCTTAGCCACCAGGCTTTATCCCGATGGTCTTATGCCACTGGCCTAATCCCAGTGGCTATATACTCTGGCCATAGTATCCTGGGTGCATCACCTTGACCTTACTTCCCTGGCCTTATTCCCCTTGGCCTTATCCCACTGGCCTGACCCCTGCTTTTATTACGCTGACAACATTCCATTACCCTTCTCCCCCTGGCATTGTCCTCCTGACCATATGGCATTGGCCTTATGATTTGGTCTTGTTCCCTGGCTTTATTACCCAGGCCTCGCTGTCCTGGCTTTATTCCCTTCAGAATATTCCATTGGCCTTATCTTTTGCCCTTATCCCCAGACTTTCTACCCCTGCCCTGCCCTGCCCCTCTGCTTTTAACCTGACGACTGTATCCCATTGGCCTTAACCCCCTGACCTTACCACCCCCATTCCCTGTTGTTGGCATTTTGGGTTACAATTTCCAGCCAGTGGGGAGTCTTTGATGCCACACCCATACTTACTTACAAAGTGACAGTATTGCTCCCCTAGTGTGTGACAGCCTGGCATGCATTTACATTTACAGATGGGGGGGGATTTACACTCTATGGGTGAGTTCTAGAACTGTCATTGAAAGTTTATAGGGTCCTTTGGTAGTGACCTCAGATGACATCCTGTAATGGTGCTCATGGACAGGAGCTATGATGTGTACATGGTCCTCGGCTTCCAAGTACAGCTAGTCCTCAGGGACCATCCTTAGAGGCACCTCTTGGAATGTTTCTCCACAACTGCTGTAGAGCACATCTCAGCATGTCACAGGCTTGGTGTCACTCCCCTGCAGTGGGCCAACTTCTTCTAGAGCTGGGGCCACAAGGGGCCTTGGGCGAGGGAGTGTGGCCTGGCACTCAAGTCTCCAGCTTCCAGGAGGACTTTTCTCACTGCCCAGAGAAAGAGGAACCCCTTATTGTGTCGAAGCAAGGTGGCCTCTTTCTTTCAATTCCTCCCCATCCAAAGGTTTCTAGGAGGAAGAGAGGCAGATAGTTAATTCATAACCTGTTACAGGGATGCATCTGCAGAGAGATGCTGAGCTGTAGCCCACTGTGGGGGCTGTTCCTTTGGCCCTCCCCGCTGAAGCTCTGCTTGGTGTTTGTGGGGAGAAAGACACAGTGAATTGTGATGTGCTCTTGGACTGTCCTGGGGTCGTGTGCTTTGGGTCAGCAGTCCCAAGGGAGAACAGTGGCTGCGTAAGTTACCGCTCAGTGTTCATGTCCCTGGGTCTTGAAAGATGAAAGATGTCCTGTGCTGCCAGTTTGTGTCCCTAGTTCTTGGAAAAATTTCTAACTTTTATTATCCAGAGCTAGAGACAAAGGGAAGTGCATCTGCTCAATGAAGTTTTTTGTTTATTTGTTTTGTTTTTGAGACAGAGTCTCCCTTTGTTGCCCAGGCTAGAGTGAGTGTCCTGGCGTCAGCCTAGCTCACAGCAACCTTAAACTCCTGGGCTCAAGCAATCCTGCTGCCTCAGCCTCCCAAGAAGCTGGGACTACAGGCAGGAGCCACCACATCCTGATAAATTTTTATTTTGTTTTTAGTTGACCAGCTAACATTTTCTATTTTTAGTAGAGACAGGGTCTCATTTTGGCTCAGGCTGGTCTCGAACTCCTGAGTTCAAGCAATCCTCCTGCCTCGGCCTCCCAGATTGCTAGGATTACAGGTGTGAGCCACCATGCCTGGTCTCAACTAAGTTTTTAAATGATGCTATAATGAGGCCTAGTTTAATGTTAATAGGAGACTACTGAGCTTACCTAAACTGCATGAACCCAGTATGATTACCAAACCTAGAAAATGAGTTTCCTTCAGACTGAAGAAATGAGTTCTGGGAAGCAAATTGGAGTCAGTGATTCAGTCTAGCCTTTCTTTTGCCTGCTCATGAAAGAAAGGACATTACCCCTGCCCTCAAAAGGGTGGTAAATTTATCCCAGTCAAGTTTGCATAGTGAAGAAATCTAGGAGGGCATGCTTGTTTTCAGAATAGGCTTCTCGTGATTCAAAATTAATATTTTTCTTCATGGGACCAAATTGGAGGTGTCAGATGGTATGAAAAATCAAAAAATTACAGCTAAAAAATTACAGCTAAATTACAGCTACAGTTGCCCCGAAAACATCTTGTTTTCATGGGCGTGTTATATGGACACCTGGTATAAAATTCAAAATATAATAGGACATCTTTTTTCTCACATCCCCAGCTGTTTTTTATACCTTTGGCATGTGAAAAAGTGGTCTCCAGAGTTCATGGTAAAACAACTGGAAACTTCACCTTCGATGCTGAGGCACAGCTGGGCTTGCATTAGTTCAACTGTTGGATGCTGCCTACGTGACTTCCCTCACACCCTTGCCTGCTTAAGAGCTATTCAATCCGGTATTTAAAAATTGTAGTTTTTTTCCACTGGAGAACAATTAGAAAATTCATATCTGGAATTGATAGTTGGATTTAAAGTGTTGTTTTATGTTCTTTGTTCTAAGGGAGTAGGTTTCTGAAGTTGCTTGGGGAGAACTGGCAACAATGTTTCAGTTTATATCTGGGGATGGCGACAGAGGGGCTGGGGCTGGCGACAGAGGGGCTGGGGCTGGGGCCGGGGCGGTGGGTCATTGTCAGAACTTGAGGTTGGATTTAGGTGACCCCTCACCCCCAGGCCACTTCTAATCAAACAATTCTACTTAGGCGGGCATTTGCAACAAACTGCAACTGAGTCCCTGCCTTCTTTTAAAAGACAAGATCTCCTTCTGTTGCCCAGAAGAGTGCAACAGTCTTAGCTCACTGGGGCCTCAAGCACTGGGCTTAAGTGATGCTTCCACCGCAGCCACCTGAGTACCTGGGACTGCGGGCACATGCTACAACACTCAGCTAAGTATTAAACTGTTTTGTAGGATGGAGTCTACTGTGTTGCTCAGGCTGGTCTTGAACTCTCGGCTCAAATGATCCTCCCGCCTGCCAAAGTGCTGAGATTATGGGAGTCAGCCACTGTGCCCAGCCTGATTCTCTATCATGGTAGATAGCCCATGGCCTGAAAGAGTCAGCCTTTAGTAAGTATTCACTGGCAGGTTGAGATTCTTGCTGAAACCTGAGTCTGCTTGAGGTTATAACTGCAGATGCTAATTGCTGTTTCTAAGTTCTTGCACAGTTTACAGACTGTATTCAGAAGGGCTACAGAGAATTTTAGTCCTCTTAGTGCGGTGGGCGAATATCTGCTTTTGCAAAAAGTGCGGCTGGCCGATATATCAGCTCCTAGTTTAGCACACCGGACTTTTCAAAATCCTCGAGGCATAAGCTGATATTTCGGCCCCCTGCACTAAGAGGGTTAAGATTGTAGAATGAGTGTTGTATCTATGTCTTCTTACCAAAGTCTATTATGGTTTTATTTTATTATTTCATTTTTGGGGGCAGGGTTTCTCTCTATCCTCTAGGCTAGAGCGCAGTGGCTTCATAGCAGCTCCTTGCAACTCAAACTCCTGAGCTCAAGCAATCCTCTTGCTTCAGCCTCCGGAGTAGCTGGGACTACAGGCAGGTGCTACCATGTCTGGCTAAGTTTTCTATTTGTAGCAGAGACTGGGTCTCACTCTTTCTCAGGCTGGGTGCAACTCCTGAGCTCAAGGGATCCTCCTGCCTCAGCCTCCCAGAGTGCGAGGATTACAGGTGTGAGCCACTGCACCCTGCCCATCTGCTTGCCCCGACTCTTGCCACAGCCTTGGTGTCTTTTCCATGGGTGCCCGTCGGGTCCTGTCCTCAGGAGGGATGGCTTTAGCCCTGGTCGCCCTTGATGTTGTTGAGCTTGGTACTCTCTTTCCTTTGTCTAGAAAATGAAATAGACTGATTGCTTTACACAATTATGAAAATCAAGGATTTATTTAAAAATTCATGTGGCACAGAAAGGTATGAAATAGAAAGTCAACCCTCATGTGAAATCATAGACAAGGTGGCACATTTTGGTGACTGTTTTGGTGGCTAAAGTTCTAGATGTGTGTGTTGTAATGTGTTTATACATTACCCAGTTTAACATATAAATGAATTCACATTGTGTTCCTTGCTATTTTACTCAAGGATCTGTCCTCGCCTTTTTGTGTTGAAATAAGTAAACATAGATAATATTTCAAACGTCTATGGAAGGTTGCAGAGGTACTACAAAGTGGAGGGAGATTGTGCTGGCGCCTGTGTTTCTGTCACCATCTTTGAGAACTGTTTGTGGTTGGCCAGGGTGACCATGTCATTAAATAGTCATTGCATAGTCTATAACAGTTTGTATCGCTCAAAGACAACTATTTACAAAAACCTCAGCAATTCATTATTATTGTCACGTAAGTAGAATTCAGATTTCCCCATTTGTCTCAAAATGTGAAAAGTCTGTTTGCATCGGGTCTAGATGATGTTCAATGACTGCGTGGTGTTGTGCTTGGACATGTCCTCATTTCTTACATTCTAGTGGGGAACCGTTGACTGAACGTTTGTCATTTACTCATTGCAACCCTGCCCCTAAAGGGAAGGTGTGACTTTGGTGGGTGCTGAGGGTTGGATGAGGTTTGAGGGTGAAGCCCGCAAGATGGGCTGAATGTCCAGATGCAGCAGGTGCCAGAGTGAGCTTGTTTCCCTTGTGCCTTGGGAGGACCCAGCAGGAGGCAGCTCTCTGCCACCAGGAAGCCTGCCCTGATGGCCAACTTGTACCCTCCAGAACCCTGAGAATAATGTCTTCTTTATAAGTCATCTTGCTTGTGCTGTTTTTTATAGGAGCCCAAAGGGATGTTTAAGTTGTTTATAATAGTTTGCTTTGATTCCGGGAGGTCTGTGATAAATATACTTGTGGAATTGTGTTTGGCTCCTGTGTTCTGAGGCTGCACCTGAGGCTGGGTGGCCCCAAAATCAGCAGCAGAGGAATTCCTAGCAGGAAGTGCCCTAATCCATCCCCAAATGGGGCTTGTTGGGACTTCAAAGAAAGAAGCAGTAGACACCAGGGATTTGGTGAAGTGGTTGGAGTGTCATAGCCCACCCTTGGGCAGACATTGAGAGGAAGGGATGTTCTACCTTGGTAGGTCCTGCTGATGGGTCAGGGTACGGAGATATGCGAAAGCTTAAGGAATGTGGCCAGTGTCCTTCCACGTGTTGGGTACAGCCAGAATATGATTTTAGTGCCCAGGAATGTGCAAAGCCCAGGTTTATGTTGAAGTGTGCAGGGGGAAGAAAGACAGCTGCCCCAGTCATGGAGCATTTCTTGGGCAGGACAAGAGGAAAAGTGGGAGGACTGAGAGACCCCACAGCTTCTGCTGGCAGCTTGGAGCTCCATTACTCTCAGGGCCAGGTTCCTCAGTGCTCACATTCCTGCCAGGCCAGCAGAACAGGTTTTTTTGCATTTGTGTGAAAAGCCCAGCACTGGATGGGAGACCTTGGCTTATGTTTTCACCTCTTTGTGTCTTTCCTGTATTTTCCTATTAAGTGTTTGCTTTTATTCAACTTAGGGTTGTTTTTCATGAACTAGGTCTGACTGTTACTTTGGGGAGCTTTTTTTTTTTTTTTTACTTTTAATATACTGTTATAGATATTCAGGAAAGTTTAACATTTTATAAAAATAGACCTTGGATATAAGGTTTTGTTCTAAGTTATTATATAATTTAGAAAATTGTTGTTGTTAATGTGTGTTTTTTTTGGCATGTATTTTCTCTTTCTTTTCCCTTCCCTTCCCACCCCACCCCACCCCACCGAACCCCACTCCACTCTGTTGTCTGGGCTAGAGTGCCATGGCATCAGCCTAGCTCACAGCAACCTCAAACTTCTTGGCTCAAGCAATCCTTCTACCTCAGCCTTACAAGTAGGTGGGACTATAGGCATGTCCCACCATGCCTGGCTAATTTTTTCTGTATATACTTAGCTATCCAAGTAATTTCTTTCTATATTTAGTAGAGACGGGGTCTCGCTCTTGTCACGTTGGTCCTGAGCTCAAACAATCCATCCGCCTCGGCCTCCCATAATGCTACGATTATAGCCCAGCCTTGCCAAGTATTTTCTAATTGGTTATTATCACATATAGGTATTTCTGTGCTTTTATTCCAGATCCTATGACTTAGAAAAAAGTGTTAGAGCATGAATACATAGTATAAAAGGCTCAGGTAACATACAGCTCAGTGTATTTTAAATACCTTGTGCAGCTGCGTCTCTACCACCCAGCTGATGATATCAGCCATGCAAGAGCCTCCCTCACTCCCTCGTGGGCCGTGCCCCTGCCTCTGAGGGTCATTTGCTTGTCTGGCTCACTGTGAAGCCTGTGACAAGTCGACTCTGCTGTTAAGAGCAATATTTTGTTCTCTGAATGTATCAACATTGCTCCTTTGTTCTGTTATTGATGATCATTTGATCGTTTTCTATTTTTGGCAATCATGACTATGTAGCTTGGACATCTTATACAGGTCTTTTCGGTTTACATGTGTGTGTTCCTGTTGAGTATTTAAACGGGGTGGCTGTGCAGGGTGGTAGAGCAGCTGGGGGTCCCCACGGGGTTGTCTTAAAGAGGGCGGCCATGAATAAGCTTCAAACATGGGCTTTTCCCTCCATGATCCCTCCTGGGCCTGGCTTGTGACACCATTCAGTGCGGACTGGGGGGCGTGTGCTTCAGCAGTTTTCTTAGCAGGCACAACTCCTGCCCTCACATATTTGCACTCCAGTGGGGAGCAAGAAGCAATAGAAAATGAGTACATCATACCATAAATCAGAAAGTGTAAAGAGAAGAGTGGAGCAAGGAGGGGTGAGCGGCCCTGAGAGGGGCGCAGAGGCCACACTGAGGTCCTTCTGGCTGGATGCCCAGCCAGGCCACTGTTCCCCTCTTGTGCCGACCTCTCCTTCCATGCTGGAAGGGAACCCGAGGATCACTGGACTGTCCTCACACTCCTTTCTTTGGTGTCTTCCTTCGTCTTCCTGACCCCAGGTCACCAGGGGAGGCATTTCTGGGCTGAGTCTTGGGTGTGTGGCCTCCGGATCATCCAGGGATTTGGCGGGGCTGGGAGTGAAGCTGGAAGGGCGTGGTGTGAGGGGACTGGGAGGGTGGCGTGTCCTTCCTATGCAGTGTTTGCACCTGTGTGGGCGAAGACCACAACTGCAGGGGTGTGCGACTTATGGTCACTCATGCATTTTGAAATACGAAGGCAGTCATAGGACCCCTCCTCGTCTGTCACTCAACTTAGATGAGTCGTGGTTGTAAAACCTGGCACTTGGTGAGCACTAGGAAGATGTGTTAATGAAGTAAAATATCAACTGAAATTTTATAGTTCTCATTTGTAATTGCTTTGGTTTGATTTTGGAGCACAATGTTTTGAGAGCACATGTGTTTAAGTTATTGCTGCCACAAATGGTACAGTTTTATAATATAAGATAGCAGAGTGTGATCAACTTTTCTTTCTAGCAACTACAAACACAAACAGTTAAATATAGTTTAAGAAAAATAAAGGTTAATTGTAGCCAAGGAGTACATTTGTCATTGCTTTACATGTTAATGTGTTTAGCAGCGTGACCTCTTCTTCCTGGGAGGTAGTTTTGTGTCTTGAGTATACATTCTTCATGAGAAAAAAAGTGCAGTGTACTTATCTTTAAATAACAGCAATTTCAGTATGATGTTTAAACAAGTTAACAATTTTTGTTTTGATATTTGTTGTCAAGGTCCTGTAGGTCGTACCGTGGGTGATATGAAATGGCAGGAAGAAAGATTCCTGTGAATGAATGATGGGTTTCAGGTTTGCAACTAATAATTTTGTCAAGCCCATGTTTGTGGTTATGAGATTGAGTAAACCTGAACCTGTCAGAATGACTTCATACGACAAAATCACAAAGAAGGTATAAGTCGATGTATTTGAGTACAGTCCAGTCTGGATAGTTGTGTTCTATGATGCAAGTTCTGGGATGTCCTGTGACTGTGTGATGTGTAAAGTGACAGTGTAGGAGAGTCACGAAGGGCGGGGCAGGACACGAGACGGACTGGTACCCTGGAAACTGAGGGACTCACTGAGGACTGTTGGGATCACCGTGGAGCTTCTAGTTTTTGAGAAAAGTGAATAGGGTCTGCTATGTTGTCCCCTTGGTTAGGAGAGCAGGGATTTGGATGCTGAGACCATTTTGCTGAGAACGTGGGACCCAGGAAGGAGGCTGTGCCCAGCAGACTGGTAAGTACCACTTGTAAACAATGTTGACACGGACACCTGCTTAGCAGACAGCTGTGGCATGGTGTTACCCTAACAGTTCCTCTTGACTAGCTGGTGTTTTATAGGCAGCTCAAGACTCACCTTGTTTGAGCCCTGGAAGTTGTGCATCCTGAGTGACTCTTAGCATCCTGGGAACCCGGATGTTGGGTCAGCCTACATGGAGAGTTTTCAACATTACATGTTACACTGAAACTGGGGTAGTGCTGTTGTGTGGGTCTTCAGGGAGGAATGGCAGCCTGGGTGGGATCTCACTACTTTTCTGCTCTGCCTGGGCTCCCTCTTGGGCATGAAGGGAAGTTGCTATCAGGAGTCAGGGTCCTGTATAGAGGTGGACAGCAGTGAGTAGGGGATGACAAGGAGTGTAGGTTTGGGTCTAGAGAATGGCTGGCTAAACGTTTTTATGGTGGTGTAGAGCTTATAGTGGGGGTGGGTGTCTTAGGGAACCACAAATTAGAATTGAATGTGCAACATAGTGATTTTCTATTGTGGAGTAGACTGCAATAATTTATTGCTACTGCTATTGAGTTAATTCTTGTTGTATGTGATTCACACAATATATCGTTATCATCGCTTCCCATGTTAGCTCCCTTGCCAAAGCGTTATCCACCCCCTACCCTCACCGTGGTATTTCCCTTCCTGGTTATCCCTCCACTAGATGTCTGTGAACCCCAGTGTTATGCCACCCCCATTTCCCATTGGCCTTATGTTTTTTTTTTCTTATCTCCATTTCCTTACTCCCCCAGGCCTTATCCCCTGGAGTCATTTCTTTGACCACATCCCATCGGCCTTATCCCCCTGGCCATCCCCATGGATTATCCGCCTGACCTTATGGCCCTGACCATATGCCACTATGCTTATCATTTGGCCCTAACTACCTAGCTTTACCCCTCTGGAGTTATTTCCCACAGTGTTGTCATTCTGGCTATATCCCACGGAAAATACCCAGGCCTTATTCAGCAGAACTTGTCTCCCTGCCTTATTCCCTTGGTCTTTTCCCAACTGGCCTTATCCCCCTGATGATATCTATTGTTCTAATGTTTTGGCCTCCTTCTTGTGGCTTTTCCCCCTGGCCTTGTGCATCTTACTGCATACCATAAGCACTATCATTTGGCCTTATGCCTCTGCCTTAACCTAATTGTTTCACACCTGCGCCGAGTCCCAGTGACCATATTTTCTGGCCTCCTCTCCCTGGCCATACCCCTTGGCATTATCTCTCTGATAATCTCCCATTGGACATAACCTTTACTCTTATCCCCTGGGCTTAACTTCTGGATCTTACTACCTACTCTGATCCCAAGTTTTAATCCTGCTGACAAAATCCAAAGTCCTGATCCTCCTTGGCACTGTCACCGCCACCTCCACGCTACCCTTAATCCCACACATTTTCACCCTTCCCTTCTCATCACTATATTTTCCACTCCCTCCCAGCCTTATCATTTACCCAGCATGAACTCACAATCCTGGTCTTATCCAGCTCCACCCACAGACATATCGTCTTGCCAGAATTTCATTAGCTTTGTGTTTTCATTTAATCCTTCCAACCCTGTCCTCTTAGCTTCATCTCCCCGCGCATATCCGATTGGCCTTTCCTGCATCACTGTATCCCAGTGGCTCTGTGCCCGTGACCCTGTTGCATTCTCCATAACCCGGACCATATCCCATTAGCCTCATCCCATTAAACATGTCCCAATGGCCTTACTGCCTACCCTTAGCCCCTTGGCCAATTCCACCTAACCCTATCCCACTGGCCTCATCCCCTGACCACAACCCATTGTCCTCATCCCCTAACCTTGGGCCATGGGCCGTTTGCCCCTTTCCCTGTCCCATTGGCCTAATCCCCTGACTCGAGCCCACTGGCCCCACCTCCCTGTCCCTTTCCTTTGGGCCCTAGTCCCCATGACTCTTTCCCCTTGGCCTTGTTTGTGGATGGCCTGCGTTGGCCTAATGCCCTGGAGCCTATCCGATTGGCCTTGCGTTTTAGTCTCTAGTCCCTGTCCTTATCTCCCGGACCTATGCCACAGTCCTTAACTAAACCCTTAGCTACGTGAGTTAATCTCTCTGGCCTCATTGCTGACCTTATGGCATTGGCCTTGTCCCCCTTACGATACCCCACGGCCTTATCCCTTCCTGTTATCCCATTGGCCATATGCTCCTGACCATGTTTCATTGGCCTTATCCTCCTGGCCGTACCCCACTGACCTTAAGTTCTCGCCTCCACCCCTGGGCCTAGAATCCCATGGCTTTTCCGTTAAACATATCCCACCGGCTTTAACTTATGGCCTTATGGCCCCGTCCTTATGGGTCAATGCCCGAAGCCCCGACCCTATCCCATTGACGCTACCCTTTGGGCTTCCCCCAATATCTTTAGCTCCCCATGCCGTATCCCCTGACCCTATGTCGTTGCTCCTGTCGCTCTTCTTTTCCTGTCCCTATCCCCTGTGTGGTGTGCCCTGTCCTTATCTGCCTGCCCACCTCCCTCCCATTGGCCTTGTCCCCTCCCTTTAGCCCATTGGCTTCAGCCATCTCTCTGACAAATCCCATGGGCCTTATCTCCAACACCTGATTCCATCGATCTTATCCCTGTGACCATAAGACATTGGCCAATCCCAGATCTTGTCTGATCATCCTAACCCCCCTGTCCACCTACCATTGGCCTTTTCTACCTCGCCGTACCCAATGGCTGTATGCCCACATTCCTATTGGATTGGCCTAATCACTGATATCCCATTAGCCATATCCCCCTCAGCACGTCCCACTGGCTTTATCGCCTACCCTTAGGCCAATGGCCGTAGCCCCCTAACCCTATCCCATTGACCTTTTCCCTTGACCATAACTCATTGTCCTTATCCCCGAAGCTTAGGCCGTTGGCGGTATGCCCCTTTGCCCTGACTCCTTGGCCTAATCTCCTGACTTGAACTCAACAGCCTTACCTCTCTTACCATTTCCTTTGGCCCTAATCCCCATGATTCTTTTCCACCAGCCATATTTATGCATGACGTGCATTGGCCTTATTGCCCTGACCATGGCTCAATGACTTTAAGAATCAGACCGGATCAGATTGTCCTTATGTTTTAGTCTCATTGTCCTGTCCTCATCCCCCTGACATATACCATTTGCCATAACTTATGGCCCTACCTCCATGAGTTTACCACATGGGCCCGAACCCTTGACTTCATGTCATTGGCGTGATACCCCAGACCATATCCCGTGGCCTGCTACCTCGACCTAAGCTCATTGGCGATATCCCCCTGACTGCATTTCATTGCCCTGTGACCCAGGACATATCCTATGGACCTTAAGTTCTGGCCTCAAACCCTTAACCTGAATGACACTGGCTTTTCCCTTGACCATATTTCCCTGGCCTTAATTTATGGCCTCATGCCCCTGTCCTAATTGCCCCATGCCCAATGCCCCTGACCCTGGCCCACTGACCTTACCTTTTGGCCTCATGCGAAGACATTTAGCTCCCCAAGCATTATCACCTGACCCTATCTCATTGTCCTTACCCTTGGCCCTTCCCTTCCTGTCCTAAGCACTCACGTGCCATGCCCTGGCCCTAGCTCCCTGCTCTTCCCCCATTGGCCTTGTCCAACCCCTATTAGCCCATTTGGGCCTTAGCCCCATTTGGGCCTTAGCCGTCTCAGGGACAATATGCTATGAGGCTTCTCACCATGACCTCATTCTAGGGGTCCAATCCCTAGGACCCTCCCTGCTCCCCGTGACCATGGTGTCCAATCGCCAGCCATTATCTCCCTGCCCATATCCCATTGGCCTTTTCTGCCTCAATGTATCCCAGTGGTCTATGCCCATGACCCTGTTGGATTCACCATATCCCGGACCATATCCCATTAGCCTCGTCCCCTCAAACATGTCCCAATAGTCTTACTGCCTACTCTTAGGCCGTTGGCCAGATCCCCCTGACCCTATCCCACTGGCCGCATCCCCTGACCTTATCCCATTGTCCTCATCTCCTAACCCTGGGCCATTGGCCGTTTGCCCCTTTCCCTGTCCCATTGGCCTAATCCCCTGACTTAAGGCCACGGGTCTCACCTCCTTGTCCCTTTCCTTTGGGCCCTAGTCCCCCTGACTCTTTCCCATTGGTCTTGTTTGTGGATGGCATGCCTTGGCCTTATGCCCTGGAGCCTATCCGATTGGCCTTGCGTTTTAGTCGCATGGCCATGTCCTTATCTCCCTGACCTATGCCATAGTCCTTAACTTGATACCCATACCTACATGAGTTTATCTCTCTGGCCTCATTGCTGACCTTATGGCATTGGCGTGGTACCCCTTACCTTATCCTATGGCCTCATCCCTTTCGTAATGCCATTAGCCATATGCTCCTGACCATGTGTCATGGGCCTTATCCTCCTGGCCATACCCCACTGACCTTAAGTACTTGCCTCATCCCCTGGGCCTGGAATCCCATGGCTTTTCCATTAACTGTATCCCATTGGCCTTAACTTATGGCCTTATAGCCCTGTACTTATGGGCCGATGCCCTGACCCTATCCCATTGACCCTACGTTTTGGGCTTCCTCCAATTATCTGTAGCTCCCCATGACTTATCCCCTTACCCTATGTCGTTGCTCCTGTCGCTCTTCTTTTCCTGTCCTTATCCCTTGTGCAGTGTGCCCTGTCCTTAGCTGCCTGCCCACCTCCCTCCCATTGGCCTTGTCTCCTCCCTTTAGCCCACTGGCCTCAGCCCTCCCTCTGACAAAATCCTATGGGCCTTATCTCCAAGACCCCATTCCATCAGTCTTATCCCCATGACATAAAACACTGGCCAATCCCAGATCTTGGCTGATCATGCTCATCCCCCTGATCACCTACCATTGGCCTTTTCTACCTCGCCTTATCTCAACAGCTGTATGCCCACATCCCTATTGGATTGGCCTCATCACCGACCATATCCCATAACCTGTATCCCCTCACCATGTCCCATTGGCTTTATTGCCTACCCTTAGGCCGTTGGCCATAGCCCCCTGACCTGATCCCATTGACCCATTCCCTTGACCATAACCCATTGTCCTTATCCCTGAAGCTTAGGCCGTTGGCTGTATGCCCCTTTGCCCTGTGCCTTTGGCCTAATCTCCTGACTTGAACTCATCGCCCTTACCTCCCTTACCATTTCCTTTGACCCTAATCCCCATGCATCTTCTCCGCTCGACATATTTATGCATGGTGTGCATTAGCCTTATCTCCCTGACCATGGCCCATTGATTTAAGCCTCTGACCAGATCAATTGCCCTTATGTTTTCGTTTCATCATCCTGTCTTATCCCCCTGGCATATACCATTTGCCTTAACTGATGGCCCTACCTCCATGAGTTTACCGCATGGGCCAGAACCCTTGTCTTCAGGCCATTGGCGTGATACCCCTGACCATAGCCCATGGACTTATCCCTTGACCTAAGCCCATGGGTGATACCCCCTTACTGCATTTCATTGCCCTGTGCTCCTGGTCATATCCCATGGACCCAAAGTTCTGGCCTCAAACCCTTGCCCTGAATGACCCTGGCTTTTCCCTTGACCATATCTGCCTGGCCTTAATTCATGGCCTCATGCCCCTTTCCTTATCGCGCCATGCCCAATCCCCCTGACCCTGGCCCACTGACCTTACCTTCTGGCCTCATGCCTAGACAGTTAGCTCCCCAAGTCTTATTACCTGGCCCTATCTCATTGTCCTTACCCCTGGCACTTACCTTCCTGTCCTAAGCCCTCTAGTGTCATGACATGGGCCTAGCTCCCTGCCCTTCCCCCATTGGCCTTGTCCAACCCCCATTAGCCCATTGGGGCCTTAGCCATCTCAGGGACAATATGCTATGGGGCTTCTCACCATGACCTCATTCCAGGGGTCCGATCCCTAGACCCTACCTACTTCCCATGGCCTTACCCCACATCACCACATCGTGTCTGATGGCCCGCCCTCATCTCCCTGGCCATATCCCTTTGGCCTTTTCTGGTTCACCGTATCCCAATGGCTCTATGCCCATGACCCTGTTGGATTCACAAAATCCCTGACCATATCCCGTTAGCCTCATTCCCTTAAACATGTCCAAATGGCCTTTCTGCCTACCCTTAGCCCATTGGCTGGATCCCCCTGACCCTATGCCACTGACTGCATCCCCTGACCAGATCCCATTGTCCTCATCCCCTAACCATGGGCCATGGGCCATTTGCCCCTTTCCCTGTCCCATTGGCCTAATCCCCTGACTTGAGCCCATTGGCCTCACCTCCCTGTCCCTTTCCCTTGGGCCCTAGTCCCCGTGACTCTTTCTCATTGGCCTTGTTTGTGAATGGCATGCCTTGGCCTTATGCCATGGAGCCTATACGATTGGCTTTGCTTTTTAGAGTCATGGCCATGTCCTTATCGCCCAGATCTAGGCCACAGTCCTTAACTGATACCCATACCTACATGAGTTTATCTCTCTGGCCTCAATGCTGACCTTATGGCATTGGCCTAGTCCCCCTTACCGTATCCCAAGACCTTATCCCTGCCACTTATCCCATTGGCCATTCGCTCCTGACCATGTTTCATTGGCCTTATCCTCCTGGCTGCATCCCACTGATCTTAAGTTTCCCCCTCATCCCCTGGGACTGAAATCCCATGGTTTTTCCTTAAGCAGATACCACAGGCCTTTACTTATGGCCTTAAGGCCTCGTCCTTATGGGCCAATGCCCGATGCCCTGACCCTATCCTATTTACCCTACCTTTGGGGCTTCCCCCATTTATCTTACCTATGCCTTACCCCTGACCCTCTGTCATTGCTCCTAACTGTCGCTCTTCTTTTCCTGTGCTTATCCCCAATGTGGTGTGCCCTGTCCTTAGCTGCCTGCCCAACTCCCTGTCATTGGCCTTGTCCCCTCCCATTAGCCCATTGGCCTTAGCCCTCCCTCTGACCAAATCCCATGGGCCTTATCTCCAAGAACCCATTCCATTGGTCTTATCCCCGTGACCATAAGACACTGGGCAATCGCAGATCTTGTCCAATCATCTTGATCCCCCTGTCCACCTACCATTGGCCTTTTCTACCTCACCATATCCCAACGGCTGTATGCCCACGTCCCTGATGGATTGGCCTCATCACTGACCATATCCCATTAGCCGTATCCCCCTCACCATGTCCCATTGGCTTCATCGCCTACCCTTAGGCCGTTGGCTGAAGCCCCCTGACCTGATCCCATTGACATTTTCCCTTGACCATAACCCATTGTCCTTATCCCCGAAGCTTAGGCCATTGCCCATATGCCCCTTTGCCCTGTCCCTTTGGCCTAATCTCCTGACTTGAGCTCATCGGCCTTACCTCCCTTACCATTTCCTTTGGCCCTAATCCCCATAATTCTATTCCACTGGCCATATTTATGCATGACGTGCATTGGACCATGCCAACTCCTATGGCCTTATCACCACATCATGTCCGATGGCCCGCCCTCATCTCCCTGCCCATATCCTATTGGCCTTTTCTGCCTCATCGTATCCCAATGGCTCTGTGTCCATGACCCTGTTGGATTCGCCATATCCCAGACAAAATCCCATTAGCCTCATCCCCTTAAACATGTCCCAATGGCCTTACTGCCTACCCTTAGCCCGTTGGCCAGATACCCCTGACCCTATCCTACTGGCCTCATCCCATGACCACATCCCATTCTTGTCATCCCCTAACCTTGAGCCATGGGCCGTTTGCCGCTTTCCCTGTCCCATTGCCCTAATCCCCTGACATGAGCCCATTGGACTCACCTCACTTTCCCTTTCCTTTGGGCCCTAGTCCCCGTGACTGTTTCCCATTGGTCTTATTTGTGGATGGCGTGCATTGGCCTTATGCCCCGGAGCCTATCCGATTTGCCTTACGATTTAGTCTCATGGCCCTGTCCTTATCTCCTGGACCTATGCCACAGTTCTTAACAGATACCCATAACTACATGAGTTTATCTCTCTGGCCTCATTGCTGACCTTATGGCATTGGCCTAGTCCACTTTACCATATCACTCGGCCTTATCCCTTTCCATTATACCATCGGCCATATGCTCCTGACTATGTTCCATTGACCTCATCCCCCTGGCCGTGCCCAACTGACCTTAAGTTCTCACCTCATCCCCTGGGCCTGGAATCCCATGGCTTTTCCATTAACCTTTTCCCACCAGCCTTAACTTGTGGCCTTATGGCCATGTCCTTATGGGCCGATGCCCAATGCCCCGACCCTATCCCATTGACCCTAGCTTTTGGGCTTCCCCCAATATCTATGGCTCTCCATGCCTTATCCCCTGACCCTATGTCGTTGCTCCTAACTGTCGCTCTTCTTTTCCAGTCCTCATCCCCAGTGTGAGATGCCCTGTCCTTAGCCGCTTGTCCACTTGCCTCCCATTGGCCTTGCCCCCTGCCTTTAGCCCACTGGCCTTAGCCCTCTCTCTGACAAAATCCTATGGGCTTTATCTACAAGACCCCATTCCATCGGTGTTATCCCTGTGACCATAAGACACTGGCCAATCCCAGATCTTGTCCGATCATCCTCATCCCCCTGTCCACCTGCCATTGGCCTTTTCTACCTCACTGTATCCCAAAGGCTGTATGCCCACGTCCCTGTTGGATTGGCCTAATCACTGACCATATCCCATTAGCCTTATTCCCCTCACCATGTCCCATTGGCTTTATCACCTACCCTTATGGCATTGGCCATAGTTACCTACCAGATCCCATCGACCCATTCCCTCTACCATAACCCATTGTCCTTATCCCTGAAGCTTGGGCCGTGTCCACATGCCCCTTTGCCCTGTCCCTTTGGCCTAATTTCCTGACTTGAGCTCATCGCCCTTACCTCACTTACCATTTCCTTAGGCCCTAATCCCCATGATTCTTTTCCACCGGCCATATTTATGCATGATGTGCATTGGCATTATCTCCCTGAGCAGGGCCCATTGGCTTTAAGCCTCTGACAAGATCTATTGCCCTTTTCATCTCATCGTCCTGTCCTTATCCCCCTGACATACACCATTTGCTTTAACTTCTGGCCCTACCTCCATGATTTTACCACATGGGCCTGAACCCTTGACTTCATGCCACTGGCGTGATATCCCTGACCATAGCCCATGGCCATATCCCTCGAGCCCATTGGCGATACCCCCTTCCGCATTTCATTGCCCTTTGCCCCTGGACATACCCCAAGGATCTTAAATTCTGGCCTCAAACCCTTGCCCTGAATGACCCTGGCTTTTTCCTTGACCATAACTGCATGGCCTTAATTCATGGTCTCATATCCCTGTCCTTATTGCCCCATGTCCAATCCCCCTGACCCTGGCCCACTGACCTTACCTTCTGGCCTCATGCCTAGACATTTAGCTTCCCAAGTCTTATTACCTGACCCTATCTCATTGTCATTACCCCTGGCTCTTCCCTTCTTGTCATAAGCTCTCCCGTGCTATGCCCTGGCCCTAGCTCCCTGCCCTTCCCACATTGGCCTTGTCCAACCCCCATTAGCCCATTGGGACCTTAGCCGTCTCAGGGACAATATGCTATGAGGCTTCCCACCGTGAACTCATTCTAGGGGTCTGATCTCTAGGAGGCTACGGATTCCCAGAGGCCTTATCCCCACATCGTGTCCCATGGCCTGCCCTTATCTGCCTGCCCATATCCCCCCATTGGGCTTTTCTGGTTCACCATATTGCAATGGCTCTGTGCCCATGACCCTGTTGGATTTGCCATATCCCGGACCATATCCCATTAGCCTCATCCCCTTAAACATGTCCCAATGGGCTTACTGCCTACCCTTAGCCCATTGGCCAGATCCACCTGACCCTATCCCACTGGCCTCACCCCCTGACCACATCCCATCAACCCTATCCCCTAACCTTGGGCCATCGGCCATTTGCTGCTTTCCCTGTCCCATTGGCCTAATCCCCTGACTTGAGCCGATTGGCCTCACCTCCCTGTCCCTTTCCGTTGGGCCCTAGTCCCCGTGGCTCTTTCCCATTGGTCTTAAATTGTGGATGGGGTTCATTGGCCTTAAGCCCCGGAGCCTATCCGATTGGCCTTATGTTTTAGTCTCATGGCCCTGTCCTTATCTCCCGGACCTATGACACAGTCCTTAACTGATACCCATACCTACATGAGTTTATCTCTCTGGCCTCATTGCTGACCTTATGACATTGCCCTAGTCCCCCTTAACATATCCCACGGCCTTATCACTTTCCGTTATCCCGTTGGCCATATGCTCCTGACCATGTTTCATTGGCCTTATCCTCCTGGCCGCATCGCCCTGACCTTAAGTTCTCGCCTCATCCCCTGGGCATGGAATCCCATGGCTTTACAGTTATCCGTATCCCAAGGGCCTTAACTTACGGCCTTATGGCCCTGTCCTTATGGGCCGATGCAAGATACCTTGACCCTATCCCATTGACTCTACCCTTTGGGCCTCCCCAAATATCTTTAGCTCCCCATGCTGTATCCCCTGACCCTATGTCATTGCTCTTACCTTTCACTCTTCTTTTCCTGTCCTTATCCCCCATGTGGTGTGAACTGTCCTTAGCTGCCTGACCACCTCCCAACGGCCTTGTCCCCTCCCTTTAGCTCACTGGCCTTAGCCCTCCCTCTGACAAAATCCCATGGGCCTTATCTCTAAGACCCCATTCCATCGGTCTTATCCCTGTAACCATAAGACACTGGCCAATCCAAGATGTTGTCCGATCATCTTCATCCTCCTGACAACCTACCATTGGCCTTTTCTACGTCACCATATCCCAATGGCTGTATGCCTACGTCCCAATTGGATTGGCCTAATCACCAACCATATCCCTTTGGCCCTATCCCTCTCCCCATACCCCATTGGCTTTAATGCCTACCCTTAGGCCATTGGCCATAGCCCCCTGTCCCGATCCCATTGACCTTTTCCCTTGACCATAACCCATGGTCCTTATCCCCGAAGCTTAGGCCATGGGCCATATGCCCCTTTGCCCTGTCCCTTTGATCTAATCTCCTGACTTGAACTTATCAGCCTTACCTCACTTACCATTTCCTTTGGCCCTAATCCACTGACCATATTTATGCACGGTGTGTATTGGCCTTATCACCCTGACCATGGCCCATTGACTTTATACCTCTGACCGAACCGATTGCCCTTATTTTTTAGTCTCATCTTCCTGTCTTCATCCCCCTGACATATACCATTTGCCTTAACTTATGGGCCTACCTCAATGAGTTTACCACATGGCCAGATTCCTTGACTTCATGCCATTGGTGTGATACCCCTGACCATATCCCATGGC
The DNA here is from genome assembly GCA_008750895.1 of Mirza zaza. Classification (NCBI taxonomy): domain Eukaryota; kingdom Metazoa; phylum Chordata; class Mammalia; order Primates; family Cheirogaleidae; genus Mirza; species Mirza zaza. Next base: position 98,202 of record VSMD01024249.1, on the reverse strand, counting down.
CTTATCCCTTGAACTAAGCCCATTGCTGATACTTCCTGACTGCATTTTTTTGCCCTATGCCCCTGGACATATGCCATGGACCTGAAGTTCTGGCCACAAACCCTTGTCCTGAATGAGTCTGGCTTGTCCCTCAACCATATCTCCCTGACCTTAATTCATGGCCTCATGCCCCTGTCCTTATTGCCCCATGCCCAATCCCCTGTCCCTGGCCAAGTGACCTTCACTTTTGGCCTCATGACAAGAGATTTAGCTCCCAACACCTTATCACCTGACCCCATCTCATTGTCCTTAACCCTGTCCTTCTTGTTATAATCCCTTGCCTGCCATTACCTGGCCCTAGCTCCCTGCACTTCCCCCATTGGCCTTGTCCAACCCCCATTAGGCCATTTGGGCCTTAGTCGCCTTAGGGACAATAAACTATGAGGCTTCTCACCATAACCTCATTCTAGGTGTCTGATCCCTAGGACCCTACCTACTCGCCGAGGCCTTATCCCCACATCGTGTCCGATGGCCAGCCCTCAACTCCCTGACAATATCCCATTCGCCTTTTTTGCCTCACTGTATCCCAATGGCTCTGTGCCCATGACCATGTTGGATTCACTATATCCCGGACCATATCCCATTAGCCTAAACATATCCCATCCCCTAAACATGTCCCAGTGTCCTTACTGCCTACCCCTAGCCCGTTGGCGGGATCCCACTGACACTACCCCATCGGCCTTATTTGTGGATCATGCATTGGCCTTATGCTCCGGAGCCTATCCGAGTGGCCTTACCCTTATCTCCTGGACCTATAACACAGTCCTTAACTGATACCCATACCTACATGAGTTTATCTCTCTGGCCTCATTGCTGACCTTATGGTGTTGTCCTAGTCCCCCTTACCATATCCCACGGCCTTATCCCTTTCCATTATCCCATTGGCCATATACTCCTGACCATGTTTCATTGGCCTTATCGCCCTGGCCGCATCCCACTGATCGTAAGTTCCCGCCTCATCCCCTGGGCTTGAAAACCATGGCTTTTCCTTAACTGGATCCCACCAGCCTTAACTTATGGCACTATGTCCCCATCCTTACAGGTCGATGCCCGATGCCCGATGCCCCGACCCTATCCCTTTGACCTTCCCTTTTGGGCTTCCCCCATTATCTTTGGCTCTCCATGCCTTACCCCCTGACCCTATGTCATTGCTCCTAACTGTCGCTCTGCTTTTCCTGTCCTTATCTCCCGTGTGGTGTGCCTTGTCCTTAGCTGCCTGCCCAGCTCCCTCACATTGGCGTTGTCCTCTCTGTTTAGACCACTGGCCTTAGCCCTCCCTCTGACAACATCCCATGGGCCTTACCTCCAAGACCTCATTCCATCGGTCTTATCCCCCTGACCCTAAGACACTGGCCCATCCTAGATCTTGTCCGATCATCCTCATCCCCCTGACCACCTACCATTGGCCTTTTCTACCTCATCGTATCCCAACGGCTGTATGCCCACATCCCTATTGGATGGCCTAATCACTGACCATATCCCATGAGACGTATCTCCCTCACCATAACCCATGGGCTTTATCACCTACCCTTAGGCTGGTGGCCATAGCCCCGTGACCCGATGCCATGGATGAGTTCCCTTGACAATAACCCATTGTGCTTATCCCCGAAGCTTAGGCCATTGGCCACATGCCCCTTTGCCCTGTCCCGTTGGCCTAATGTCCTGACTTGAGCTTACCAGCCTTACCTCCCTTATCATTTCCTTTGGCCCTAATCCCCTTGATTCTTGTCCACTGGCCATATTTATGCTTGACATGCATTGGCCTTATTTCCCTGACCATGGCCCATTGGCTTTAAGCCTCTGACTGGATTCGATTGCTCTTATGTTTTAGTCTGATTGTCCTGTCCTCATCCCCCTGACATACACCATTTGCATTACCTTATGGCCCTACCTCCATGAGTTTACCACATGGGTCCCATGCCTTGAGTTCATGCCATTGGCATGATACCCTTGACCATATCCCATGGCCTGATCCCTCGACCTAAGTCTATTCACGATATCTCCCGACTGCATTTCACTGCCCTGTGCCCCTGGACATATCCCATGGAAGTTAAGTTCTGGCCTCAATCCCTTGCCCTGAATGACCATGGATTTTCCCTTGACCATATATCCCTGGCCTTAATAAATGGCCTCATGCCCCTATCCTTATGCCCCATGCCCAATCCCCCTGACCCTGGCCCACTGACCTTACCTTTGGCCTCATGCCAAGAGATTTAGCTCCCCAAGCCTTATCACCTCACCCTATCTCATTGTCCTTACCCCTGGCCCTTCCCTTCCTGTCGTAAGCCCTCAAGCCGTCACATGTAATGCCCCGGCCCTAGCCCCATGCCTTTCTCTCATGGGGCTCGTCCAACCCCCATTAGCCCATTTGGGCCTTAGTCATCTCAGGGACAGTATGCTATGAGGCTTCTCACCGTGACCTCATTCTAGGGGTCTGATCCCTAGGACCCTACCTATTTCCTGTGGCCTTATCCCCACATCGTGTCCCATTGCCCCCCCTTATCTCCCTGCCAACTTCCCCTCTTTGGCCATTTCTGCCTCACCGTATCCCAGTGGCTGTCCCCATGACCCTATAGGATTATCCATATCCCGGACCATATTCCATTAGCCTCATCCCCTTAAACATGTTCCAGTGCCCTTACTGCCTACCCTTAGCCCGTTGGCCAGATCCCCCTGCCCCTATCCCACAGGCCTAATCCCCTGACCATATCCCATTGTCCTCATCACATAACTTTGGGTCATTGGCTGTTTGCCCCTCTCCCATTGGCCTAATCCCCTGTCTTCAGCCCATTGGCTTCACCTCCCTGTCCCTTTCCTTTGGGCCCTAGTCCCCGTGATTCATTCCCATTGGCCTTATTTGTGGATGACGTGCATTCACCTTATGCCCCAGAGCCTATGCGATTTGCCTTACGTTTTAGTCTCATGGCCCTGTCCTTATCTCCCGGACCTATGCCACAGTCCTTAACTGATACCCATACCTACGTGAGTTTATCTCTCTGGCCTCGTTGCTGACCTTATGGCATTGGCCTCGTCCCCTTTACCATATCCCACGGCCTTATCCCATCCGGTGTTATCCCATTGGCCTTATCCTCCTGGCCATGTCCCCCGACCTTAAGTTTTTGCTTCATCGCCTGGGCCTGCAGTCCCATGGCTTTTCCATTAACCGTATCCCATCGGCCTTTACTTGTGACCTTATGGCCCCGTCCCTATGGGCCAATTACCGATGTCCCTACCTTATCCCATTGACCCTACCTTTTGGGCTTCCCCCAATATCTTTAGCTCCCTGTGACTTATCCCCTGACCCTATGTCATTGCTCCTAACTGTCGCTCTTCTTTTCCTGTCCTTATCCCCCATGTGGGGTGCCCTGTCCTTAACTGACTTCCCACCTCCCTCCCATTGGCCTTGCCTCCTCCCTTTAGCCCACTGGCCTTAGGCCTCTCTCTGACAAAATCCCATGGGCCTTATCTCCGAGACCTCAATCTATCAGTCTTATCCCGGTGACCATAAGACACTGGCCAATCCCAGATCTTGTCCAATCATCCTCATCCCCCTGTCCACCTACCATTGGCCTTTTCTACTTCGCTGTATCGCAAAGGCTGTATTCCCACGTCCCTATTGGATTGGCCTAATTACTGAACGTATCCCATTAGCTGCATCCCCCTCACCATGTCCCATTGGCTTTATCACCTACCCTTAGTCGGTTGGCCGTAGACCCCTGCCACATCCCATTGACCAGTTCCCTTGAACATAACCCATTGTCCTTATCCCCAAAGCTTAGGCCCTTAGCCATATGCCCCTTTGCCCTGTCCCTTTGGCCTAATCTCCTGACTGGAGCTCATCGGCCTTACCTCCCTTACCATTTCCTTGGGCCCTAATCCCCATGATTCTATTCCAATGGCCATATTTATGCATGACGAATATTGGCCTTATCGCCCTGACCGTGGCCCATTGGCTTTAAGCCTCTGACCGCATCCGATTACCCTTTTGTTTCTGTCTCATCGTCCTGTCCTTCTCCCTCTGACATATACCACTTGCCTTAACTTATGGCCCTACCTCCATGAGTTTACCACAGGGGCCTGATCCCTTGAGTTCATGCCATTGGCGTTATACCCCTGACCATATCCCTTTGGCCTTATCCCTCGACCTAAGCCCATTGGTGGTACCCCTGACCGCATTTCATTGCCCTGTGCCTCGGGACAAACCCCATGGACCTTAAGTCCTGGACTCAAACCCCTGCCCTGAATGACCCTGGTTTTTCCCTGGACCTTATCTCCCTGACCTTAATTAATTACCCCATGCCCCTGTCCTTATTGCTCCATGTCCAATCACCCTGACCCAGGCCCACTGACCTTACCATTTGGCCTCATGCCAAGAGATTTAGCTCACCAAATCGTAGCACCTGACCTTATCTCTTTGTCCTTAGCCCTGGCCCTTCCCTTCCTGTTGTAAGCCCTCGCGTGCCATGCCCTGGCCCTAGCTCCTTGCCCTTCTCCCATTGGCCTTGTCTAACCCCTATCAGCCCATTTGTACCTTAGCAGTCTCAGGGACAATATGCTATGAGGCTTCTCACCGTGACCTCATTCTAGGGATCCTATCCCTAACACCTTACCTGTTCCCAGTTCACATGGTGACTGATCGCTTGACCTTATGTCCCTGCCCATATCCCATTGGCCTTTTCTTCCTCACCTTATCCCAGTGGCTCCTTGTCCATGACCCTGTTGGATTTACCATATCCTGGACCATATCCCATTAGCCTCATCCCCTCATACATGTCCCAATGGCCTTAATGCATACTCTTAGCCCATTGGCTGGATCCCCATGACCCTATCCCACTGGCATCATCCAATGACTATATCCCATTGTCCTCATCCCCCAACCTTGTGTCATGGGCCGTTTTCCCCTTTCTCTTTCCCATTGGCCTAATCCCCTGACTTGAGTTCACTGGCCAGACCTCCCTATCCCTTTCCTTTGGGCCCTTGTCCCTGTGACTCTTTCCCATTGGCCTTGTTTGTGGATGGCATGTGTTGGCCTTATGCCCCAGAGCCTATCCAATTGGCCTTGCGTTTTACTCTCATGGCCCTGTCCTTATCTCCCGGACCTATGCCACAGTCGTTAACTGATACCCATAACTACATGAGTTTATCTCTCTGGCCTCATTGCTGACCTTATGGCATTGGCCCAGTCCCCCTTACCATATCCCACGGCATTATCCCTTCTCGTTATCCCATTGGCCTTATGCTCCTGACCATTGGCCTTATCCTCCTGGCTGTATCCCACTGACATTAAGTATTCGCCTTATCCCCTGGGCCTGGAATATCAAGACTTTTCCGTTAACCTTATCTCACTGGCCTTAACTTATGGCCTTATGGCCCTGTCCTTATAGGCTGATTTCCATTGCCGTGACCCTATCCCATTGACTCTACATTTTGGGCTTCCCCCAATATCTTTAGCTCCCCATGACTTATTCCCTGACCCCATGTCATTGCTCTTACCTGTTGTTCTTCTTTTCGTGTCCTTATTCCTTTGTGTGCTGTGCCCTGTCCTTAGCTGCCTGCCCACCTCCCTCCCATTGGCCTTGTCCCCTCCCTTTAGCCCACTGGCCTGAGCCCTCTCTCTGACAAAATCCCATGGGCCTTATCTCCAAGAACCCATTCCGTCGGTCTTATCCCTGTGACCATAAAACACTGACAATCCCAGATATTGTCCTATCATCCTGATCCCCCTGACCACCTACCATTGGCCTTTCCCACCTCAGTTTATGCCAACGGCTGTATGCCCACGTCCCTATTAGATCGGCCTAATCACTGACCATATCCCATTAGCTGTATCCCCCTCACCACGTCCCACTGGCTTTATGGCCTACCCTTCGGCCGTTGGCCTTAGCCCCGTGACCCGATGCCATTGACATTTTCCCTTGACCATAACCCATTGTCCTTATCATCGCAGCTTAGTCCGTTGGCCATATGCCCCTTTGCCCTGTCCCTTTGGCCTAATCTCCTGACTTGAGCTCATCGGCCTTATTTCCCTTACCATTTCCTTTGGCCCTAATCCCCATGATTGTTTTCCGCTCGCCATATTTATGCATGACGTGCATTTGCCTTATTGATCTGACCGTGGGCCATTGGCTTTAAGCCATTGACCGGATCCGATAGCCCTTTTGTTTTTGTCTCATCGTCCTGTCCTTCTGCCCCTGACATATACGATTTGCCTTAAGTTACATTCCTACCTCCATGAGTTTACCACATGGGCTCGATCCCTTGACTTCATGCCATTGTTTTGATACCCCTGACCACATCCCATGGCCTGATCCCTCACCTAAGCCTATTGGCGATATTCCCTGACCCCATTTCATTGTCCTGTGCCCCTGGACATATCCCATGGACCTTAGGTCGTGGCCTCAAACCCCTGCCCTGAATGGCCCTGGCTTTTCCCTTGACCATATCTCCCTGGCCTTAATTGATTGCCTTATGCCGCTGACCTTATTGCCTCATGCCCAATCCCCCTGACCCTGGCCCACTGACTTTACCTTTTGGCCTCATGCCAAGAGTTTTAGCTCCCCAAGGCTTATTACCTGACGTTGTCTCTATGTCCTTAGCCCTGGCCCTTCCCTCCCTGTCGTAAGCCCTCGCATGGCATGCCCTGGGCCTAGCTGCCTGCCCTTCCCTCATTGGCCTTGTCCAACCCCTATTAGCCCATTTTGGCCTTGTCCCTCTCATGGACAATATGCTTTGAGGTATCTCACCGTAACTTCATTCTAGGGGTCTGATCCCTAGGACTGTACCAATTCCCTGTGGCCTTATCCCAACATTGTGTCTGATGGCCTGCCCTCATCTTCCTGCCCGTATCCCATTGGCCTTTTCTGCCTCACCGTATCCCAATGGCTCTGTGCCCATAACCCTGTTGGATTCACCATATCCTGGACCATATCCCATTAGCCTCATCCCCTCAAACATGTCCCGATGGCCTTATTGACTACCATTCGCCCGTTGGCCGGATCCCCCTGACCCTTTCCCACTGGCCTCATCCCCTGACCACATCCGATTGTCCTCATCCACTAATCTTGGGCCATGGACCATTTGCCCGTTTCTCTGTCCCATTGGCCTAATCCCATGAGTTGAGCCCAATGGCCTCACCTCCGTGTCCCTTTCCCTTGGGCCCTAGTCTGAGTGACTCTTTCCCATTGGCCTTGTTTGTGGATGGCATGCATTGGCCTTATGCCCTGGAGCCTATTCGATTGGCCTTAAGTTTTAGTCTCAATTCCCTGTCCTTATCTCCTGGACCTATGCCACAGTCCTTAACTGAAACCATACTTACATGAGTTTATATCTCTGGCCTCATTGCTGACCTTAGGCATTGGCCCAGTTCCCCTTACCGCATTCCACGGCCTTATCCCTTTCCGTTATCACATGCTCCTGACCATGATTCATTGGCCTTTTTGCCCTGGCTGCATCCCACTGACCTTAAGACCCGCCTCATCCCCTGGGCCTAGAATCCCATGGCTTTTACTTAACTGGATCCCACCAGCCTTAACTTATGTACTTATGGCCCTGTCCTTACTGGCCAATGCCCAATGCCCCACCCTATCCCATTAACCCTACGTTTTGGGCTTCCCCCTATTATCATTAGCTCACCATGCCTTATCCCCTGACCCTATGTCGTTGCTCCTAACTGTCGATCTTATTTTCTTGTCCTTATCCCCCGTGTGGTATGCCTTGTCCTTACCTGCCTGCCCACCTCCCTCTCATTGGCGTTGTCTTCTCCCGTTGGCCCATTGGCCTTAGCCCTCCCTCTGACAAAATCCCATGGGCCTTATCTCCAACACCCCATTCTATTGGTCTTATCCCTGTGACCATAAGACACTGGCCAATCCTAGATCTTGTCTGATCAGCCTCATCGCCTTGACCACCTACCATTGGCCTTTTCTACGTTGCCGTATCTCAACGGCTGTATGCCCACGTCCCTATTGGATTGGCCTAATCAGCGACCATATCCCATTAGCCGTATCCCTCTCACCATGTCCCATTGGCTTTATCGCCTACCCTGAGGCCCTTGGCCGTAACCTTCTGATCCGAACCCTTGGACCCTTTCCCTTGACCATAACCTATTCTCCTTATCCCCGAACTTAAGCCCTTAGCCGTATGCCCCTTTGCCCTGTACCTTTGGCCTAATCACCTTATTTGAGCTCATTGGCCTTACCTCTGTTACCATTTCCTTTGGCCCTAATCTGCATGATTCTTGTCAGCCGGCCACATTTATGTATGACGTGCATTGGCCTTGTTGCTCCGACAGTGGCCCATTGGCTTTAAGCCTCTGGCCAGATCCGATTGTCCTTATGTTTTAGTCTCATTGTCCTGTCCTTATCCCCCTGACATATACCATTTGTCTTAACTTATGGCCCTACCTCCATGAGTTTATCACATGGGCCCGCTCTCTTGACTTCATGCCATTGGCATGATACCCCTGTCTATATCCTATGGCCTGATCTCTCGACCTAAGCCCATTGGCGATAACCCCTTGACTGGATTTCATTGCCCTGTGCCCCTGGACATATCCCATGGACCTTAAGTTCTGGCCTCCAACGCTTTCCCTGAATGACCCTGGCTTTTCCTTTGACCATATATCCCTGGCCTTAATAAATGGCCTTAATAAATGGCCTCATGCTCCTGTCCTTATTACCCCATGCCCAATCCCCCTGACCCTGGCCCACTGACCTTAGCTTTTGGCCTCATGCCAAGAGATTTAGCTCCCCAAAACTTACCACCTGACCCTATCTCATTGTCCTTACCATGACCCTTCCCTTCCTGTCATAAGGCCTCACATGTCATGCCCCGGCCCCAGCACCCTGCCTTTCCCCATTGGCCTTGTCCAACCCCCATTAGCCCATTTGGGCTTTAGCCATCTCAGGGACAGTATGCTATGAGGCTTCTCACCATGACCTCCTTCTAGGGGTCTGCTTCCTAGGACCATACCTACTCCCCGTGGCCTTATCCCCACATCCTGTCTCATGACCCGCCCTTATCTCCCTGCCTATATCCCCCCATTGGCCTTTTGTGCCTCACCGTTTCCCAGTGGCTCTGTGCCCATGACCCTGTTGGATTCGCCATATCCCAGACCATATTCCATTAGCCTCATCCCCTTAAATATGGCCCAGTGCCCTTACTGCCTACCCTTAGCCCATTGGCCGGATACTCTGACCCTATCCCACTGCCCTAATCCCCTGACCATATCCCATTGTCCTCATCCCCTAACCTTGGGCCATGGGCCGTTTGCCCCTTTCCCTTTCTCATTGTCGTAATCCCCTGATTGAGCCCATTGGCCTCACATCCCTGTCCTTTTCCCTTGGGCCCTAGTCCCCGTGACTCTTTCCCATTGGCCTTATTTGTGGATGGCATGCATTGGCCTTATGCCCTGGAGCCTATACGATTGGCCTTAAACATTTTAGTCTCATGGCCCTGTCCTTATCTCCTGGACCTATGCCACAGTCCTTAACTGATACCCATACCTACATGAGTTAATCTCTCAGGCCTCATTGCTGACATTATGGTATTGGCCTAGTCCCCCTTACCGTATCCCTTGGCCTTATCCCTTTCCGTTACCCCGTTAGCCACATGCTCTCCATGTTTCATTGGCCTTACCCTCCTGGCCGCATCCCCCTGACTTTAAGTTCCCGCGTCATCACCTGGGCCTGGTATCCCATGCCTTTCCTGTTAACCATATTCCACCGGCCTTAACTTGTGGCGTTATAGCCTTGTCCTTATGGGCCGCTGCCATTTGCCCTGACCCTATCCCATTGCCCCTACCATTTGAGCTTCCCCCAATATCTTAGTTCCCCATGCTGTATCCCCTGACCCTATGTCGTTGCTCCTAACTGTCGTTCCCTCTTCTATTCCTGTCCTTATCCTCCATGTGGTGTGCCCTGTCGTTAACTGTCTGCTCACCAACCCTCATTTGCTTGTCCCCTCCCTTTAGCCCACTGGCCTTAGCCGTCCCTTTGACAAAATCCCATGGGCCTTATCTCCACGACCTCATTCCATCGGTCTTATCCCAATGACCATAACACTGGCCAATCCCAGATCTTGTCAGATCATCCTCATTACCCTGACCACCTATCAGCGGCATTTTCTACCTCACTGTATCCCAACAGCTGTATGCTCATGTCCCTATTGGATTGGCCTAATCACCGACCATATCCCATTAGACGTATCCCCTCACCATGTCCCATTGGCTTTATCGCCTATCCTTAGGCTGTTGGCTGTAGCCCCCTGACCCAATCCCATGGACCCGTTCCCTTGACCATAACCCATTTTCCTTAGCCCCGAAGCTAAGGCCGTTGGCCACATGCCCCTTTTTCTGTCCTCTTTGCCTAATCTTCTGATTTAAGCTCATCGGCCTCACCTCCCTTACTATTTCCTTTGGCCCGAAGCCCATGATTCTTTTCCACTGGCCATATTTATGCATGACGTGCATTGGCCTTATCACCCTTACTGTGGCCCATTGGCTTTAAGCTTCTGACCGGATCCGATTGCCCTTATGTTTTAGTCTCATCATACTGTCCTCATCCCCCTGACATATACCATTTGCCTTAACTTATGGCCCTATCTCCATGAGTTTACCACATGGGCCCAATCTCTTGTTTTCATGCCATTGGCGTGATACCCCTGATCATATCCCATGGCCTGATCCCTTGACCTAAGCCCAATGGCAATATCCCTTCGACTGCATTGCTCTGTGCCCATAGACATATCCCATGGACTTTAAGTTCTGGCCTCAAATCCTTGACCTGAATGACCCTGGCTTTTCCGTTGACCATATCTCCCTGGCCTTAATTTATTACCTCATGCCCTCTTCCTTATAGTCCCATGCCCAATCCTCTTGAACCTGGCCCACTGACCTTACCTTTTGGACTCATGCCAAGAGATGTAACTCTCCAAGACTTATCAACTGACTTTGTCTCATTGTCCTTAACCCTGGCCCTTCCCTTCCTGTTGTAAGCCCTCATACCTTCACACGTCATGCCCTAGCCCTAGCCCCCTGCCTTCTCCCATTGGCCTTGTCCAACCCCCATAAGCCCATTTGGGCCTTAGCCGTCTCAGGGACAGTATGCTATGAGGTTTCTCACCGTGACCTCATTTAGGGGTCTGATCCCTAGGACCCTACATGTTCCCCATGCACATGGTGTCAGATCACCCGCCCTCATCTCCCTGCCTATATCCTTTGGGCCTTTTCTGCCTCACCGAATCCCAATGGCTCTGCGCCCATGACCCTGTTGGATTTGCCATTTCCCGGACCATATCCCGTTAGGCTCATTCCCTTAAACATGTCCCAATGGCCTTACTGCCTACCCTTAGCCCATGGGTCGGATCCCTTTGACCCTATCCCACTGGCCACTTCTCCTGCCCACATCCCATCGTCCTCATCCCCAAACCTTGGGCCATGGGCTGTTTGCCTCTTTTCCTGTCCCATCGGCCTAATGCCCTGACTTGAGCCCCTTGGCCAACCCCCCGTCCCTTTCCTTTGGGCACTAGTCCCAGTGACTCTTTCCCATTGGCCTTATTTGTGGATGGCGTACTTTGGCCTTATGCCCCGGAGCCTATCTGATTGCCCTTAAGTTTTAGTCTCATGCCCCTGTCCTTATCTCCCGGAGCTATGCCACAGTCCTTAACTGAAACCATACTTACATGAGTTTATCTCCATGGCCTCATTGCTGACCTTATGGCATTGGCCTTGTTCCCCTTATCAATCCCACGGCCTTATCCATTTCCGTTATCCCATTGGCCATATGCTCCTGACCATGTTTCATTGGTCTTATCTCCCTGGCCGCGTCCCCCTGACCTTAAGTTCTTGCCTCATACCCTGGGCCTGGAATCCCATGGCTTTTCTGATATCCATAACCCACCTGCATTAACTTGTGGCCTTATGGCCCTGTCCTTATGGGCCAGAGTCCGAAGCCCCGACCCTATCCCATGGACTCTACCGTTCAGGCTTCCAATATCTTTATCTCCCCATGCCACATCCCCTGACCCCATGTTGTTGTGCCTGTCACTCTTTTTTTCTTGTCCTTATCTCTCATGTGGTATGCCTTGTCCTTAGCTCCCTGCCCACCTCCCTCCAACTGGCCTTGCCCCCTCCCTTTAGCCCACTGGCCTTAGCCCTCTCTCTGACAAAATCCCATGGGCCTTATCTCCAAGTTCTCATTCCATCGGTCTTAACTCCGTGACCATAAGACACTGGCCAATCCCAGATCTTGTCCGATCATCCTGATCCCCCTGACCACCTACCATTGGCCCTATCTACCTCACCGTATCCCAATGGCTGTATGCGCATGTCCCTCTTGGATTTGCCTAATTACCGACCATATCCCATTAGCCTTATCCTCCTCACCATGTCCTATTGGCTTTATCGCCTAGCCTTAGGCCGTTGGCCATAGCCCAATCCCCTGGACCCGTTCCCTTGATCATAACCTATTAATCCTTTTCCCCGAAACTTAGGCCATTGGCCACATGCCCCTTTGCCGTCTCCCCTTGCCCTAATCTCCTGACTGGAGCTCACTGGCCTTATCTCCCTTACCATTTCCTTTGGCCATAATCCCCTTAATTCTTTTCCACCGGCCATATGAATTCATGACATGCATTGGCCTTATTGCCCTGACCGTGGCCCATTGGCTTTAAGCCTCTGATTGGACCAATTGCCCTTTTGTTTTTGTCTCCTCGTCTTGTCCTTCTCCCCCTGACATATACCACTTCCCTTAACTTATGGCCCTACCTCCTTGACTTTACCACATGGGCCCGATCCCTTGACTCCATGCCATTGGCGTGATACCCCTGACCACATCCCTAGGCGTGATCCCTCGACCTAACCCCATTGGCTATATCCGCCTGACCGCATATCTTTGCCCTGTGCCCCTGGACATATCCCATGGACGTGAAGTTCTGGCCTCAAACCCTTGCCCTGAATGACCCTGGCTTTTCCCTTGACCATATCTCTCTGGCCTTAATTCGTGGCCTCATGCCCCGGACCTTACTGCCCCATGCCCAATCCTCCCGACCCTGGCCCACTGACCTTACCTTTTGGCCTCGTGTCAAGAGATTTAGCTCCCCAAGCCTTATCACCTGACCCTATCTCATTGTCCTTACCCTGACCCTTCCCTTCCTGTTGTAAGCCCTAACGTGCCATGCACTGCCCCTAGTTCCCTGCCCTTCTCACATTGGCCTTGTGCAACCACCATTAGCCCATTTGGGCCGTAGCCGTCTCAGGGACAATATGCTATGGGGCTTCTCACCGTGACCTCATTATGGGGTCCGATCCCTAGGACCCCACCTGCTCCCTGTCAAGATGGTGTCTGCTTGCCCTTCTCTCCCTGCCCATATCCCATTGGCCTTTTCTGCCTCACTGTATCCCAGTGGCTCTGTTACTATGACCCTGTTGCATTCGCCATATCCTTAACCATATCCCATTAGCCTCATCCCCTCAAACATGTCCCAGTGGCCTTACTGCCTACTCTTATCCCGTTGGCCGGATCCCCACGACCCTATCCCACTGGCCTCATCCCCTGACCATATCCCATTGGCCTCATCCCCTAACCTTGGGCCATTGGCCGTTTGCCCCTTTCCCTGTCCCATTGCCCTAATCCCCTGACTTGAGTCCACTGGCCTCACCTCCCAGTCCCTTTCCTTTAGGCCCTTGTCCCCATGGCTCTTTCCCATTGTCCTTGTTTGTGGATGGCATGCGTTGGCCTTATGCCCCGGAGCCTATCCAATTGGCCTTATGTTTTAGTCTCATGACCCTGTCCTTATCTCCCGGACTTGTGCCACAGTCCTTAACTGACACCCATACCTACATGAGTTTATCTCACTGGCCTCATTGCTGACCTTATGGCATTGGCATAGTCCCCCTTACTGTACCCCACAGCCTTATCCCTTCCCATTATCCCATTGGCTATATGCTCCTGACCATGTTTCACTGGCCTTATCCTCCTGGCCGTGCCCCACTGACCTTAAGTTCTAGCCTCATTCCCTGGGCCTGGAATCTCAAGAGTTTTCCGTTAACCTTATCTCACTGGCCTTAACTTACGGCCTTATGGCCCTGTACTTATGGGCCAATGTCTGATCCCCTGACCCTATCCTATTGACCCTATCTTTTGGGCTTCCCCCAATATCTTTAGCTCCCCATGCCTTATCACCTGACCCCAAGTCATTGTTCTTACCTGTCACTCTTCTGGTCTTGTCCTTATCCCTTTGTGTGATGTGCCCCGTCCTTAGCTGCCTGGCCACCTCCCTCCCATTGGCCTTGTCCCCACCCTTTAGCCCACTGGCTTTACTCCTCTCTCTGACTAAATCCCATGGGCCTTATCTCCTAGACCCCATTCCATTGGTCTTATCCCCATGACCATAAGACACTGGCCAATCCCAGATCATGTCCGATCATCCTCATCACCCTGGCCACCTACCATTGGCCTTTACATCTCACCGTATGCCAACAGCTATATGCCCATGTCCCTGTTGGATTGGCCTAATCACTGACCATATCCCATTATCCGTATCCCCTTCACCACGACCCATTGGCATTATTGCCTACCCGCAAGCTGTTGGCCTTAGCCCCCTGACCGATACCATTGACCTTTTCCCTTGACCATAACCCATTGTCATTATCATCGTAGCTTACGCCGTGGGCCATATGCCCCTTTGCCCTGTCCCTTTGGCCTAATCTCCTGACTTAGCTCATCAGGCCTTACCTCCCTTACCATTTCCTTTGGCCCTAATCCCCATGATTGTTTTCCGCTCGCCATATTTGTGCATGATGTGCATTGGCCTTATTGCTCTTACCATGGACCATTGGCTTTATGCCTCTGACCAGTGTGATAGCCCTTTTGTTTTGGTCTCATCGTCTTGTCCTTCTTCTCCCAATATATACCATTTGCCTTAAGTTATGGCACTACCTCCATGAGTTTACCACATGGGCCTGATCACTTGACTTCTTGCCATTGGCGTGATACCACTGACCATATCCCATGGCGTGATCCCTTGACCTAAGCCCATTGGTGATATCCCCTGACCGCATTTCATTGCCCTGTGCCCCTGGACACATCCCAGTGACCTTAAGTTCTGGCTTCAGACCCTGCTCTGAATGACCCTGTCTCTTCCCTTGACCATATCTCCCTGGCCTTAATTGATGGCCTCATGCCACTGTCCTCATTGTTCCATGCCCCATGCCCCTGACCCTGGCCCACTGACCTTACCTTTTGGCCTCATGCCAAGAGATTTAGCTCCCCAAGCCTCATCACCTGACCCTATCTCATTGTCCTTACTTCTGGCCGTTCCCTTCCTGTCGTAAGCCCTCGGGTGCCATGCCCTGGCCCTAGCTCCCTGCCCTTCCCCCATTGGCCTTGTCCAACCCCCATTAGCCCATTTGGGCCTTAGCCCTCTCAGGGACAATGTGCTATTAGGCATCTCACCGTAACCTCATTCTAGGCGTCTGATCCCTAGCACCCTATCTATTCCCCGTGGCCTTATCCCCACATCGTGTCTAATAGCCTGCCCTCATCTCCCTGCCCATATCCCATTGGAGTTTTCTGTGTCACCGTATTCCAATGGCTTTGTGCCCATGACCCTGTTGGATTCGCCATATACCGGACCATATCCCATTAGCCTCATTCCCTCAAACATGTCCCAATGGCCTTATTGCCTGCCCTTATCCCGTTGGCGGAACACCCCTGACCATATCCCACTGGCCTCAACCCATGTCCACATCTGATTGTCCTCATCTGCTAACCTTTGGCCATGGACCTTTTGCCCCTTTCCCGTTCCCGTTGGCCTAATCCCGTGAGTTTAGCCCATTAGTCTCACCTGCCTGTCCCTTTCCCTTAGACCCTAGTCCCCGCGACTCTTTCCAATTGGCCTTATTGTGGATGGCATGCGTTGGGCTTATGCCCCAGAGCCTATCCAATTGGCCTTAGGTTTTAGTCTCATGGCCCTGTCCTTATCTCCCGGACGTATGCCACAGTCCTTAACTGATACCCATACCTACGTGAGTTTATCTCTCTGGCCTCATTGCTGACCTTATGGCTTTGGCCCCGTTCCCCTTACCATATCTCATGGCCTTATCCCTTTCCGTTATCCCATTGGCCATACGCTCCTGACCATGTTTCATTGGCTGTATCCCCCTTTCCACTTCCCACTGACCTTACGTTCCCGCCCCATCCCCTATACCTGGAATCCCATGGCTTTTACTTAACTGTATCCCACTGGCCTTATCTTATGGCCTTATTGCTGTGTGCTTATGGGCCGATGCCCGATGCCCCAATACTATCCCATTGACCCTAACTTTTGGGCTTCCCCCAATTATCTTTGGCTCCCCATGCCCTATCCCCTGGCCTTGTGTCGTTGCTCCTAACTGTCGCTCTTCTTTTCCTGTCCTTATCCCCCGTTGGTGTGCCCTGTCCTTAGCTGCCTGCCCACCTTCCTCCCAGTGGCCTTGTCCCCTTCGGTTAGCCCATTGGACTTATCCCTGCCTCTGACAAAATCCCATGGGCCTTATCTCTAAGACCCCATTCCATTGGTCTTATCCCCAAGACCATAAGACCCTGGCCAATGCCAGATCTTGTCCGATCATCTTCATCTTCCTGACCACCTACCATTGGCCTTTTCTACCTCACCATATCCCAAGGGCTGTATGGCCACGCCCTTATTGGATTGGCCTAATCACCGACCATATCCCATTAGTCACTTATCTGCCTCACCATGTCCCATTGGCTTTATTGCCTAATCTAAGGCCATTGGGCGTAGCCCCCAGACCCAATGCCATTGACCTTTTCCCTTGACCATAACCCATTGTTCTTATGCCCGCAGCTTAGGCCGTTGGACATATGCCCCTTTGCCCTGTCCCTTTGGCCTAATCTCCTAACGTGAGCTCATAGGCCTTACCTTCCTTACCATTTCCTTTGTCTTAAATCCCCATGATTCTTTTCCACTGGCCATATTTATGCTTGACGTGCATTGGCCTTGTCGCCCTGATCATGGCCCATTGGCTTTAAGCCTCTGACTGGATCAGATTGCCCTTTTGGTTTAGTCTCATTGTCCTGTCCTCTTCCCCCTGATACATACCAATTGCCTTAACTTATGGCCCTACCTCTGTGAGTTTACCACATGGGTCCGATCCCTTGACTTCATGCCACTGGCATGATACCCCTGACCATGTCCCATGGCCTTATCCCTCGACCTAAGCCCATTGGCGATTCGCCCTGACCACATTTCATTGCCCTTTGCCCAGGACATATCCCATGGACCTTAAGTTCTGTTCTCAAATCCCTGCCTTGAATCACCCTGGCTTTTCCCTTGACTATATCTCCCTGGCCTTAATTCATGGCCTCATGCCTCTGTCCTTATTACCCAATGCCCAGTGTCCTAGACTCTGGTCCACTGTTCTTACCTTCTGGCCTCATGCCAAGAGATTTAGCTCCCCAAGCCTTATCACCTGACCCTATCACATTTTCCGTAGTCCGGGCCCTTCGTTTCCTGTCTTAAGCTCTCGCATGCCATGCCCTGGCCCTAGCTCCTTGCCCTTCCTCAATTGGCCTTGTCCAACTCCCATTAGCCCATTTGTGCCTTAGCCATGTCAGGGACAATATGCTATGAGGCTTCTCACCGTGACCTCATTCTAGGGGTCTGATTCCTAGGACCCTACCTATTCCTCATGTCCTTATCCCCATATCTATTCAATGGCCTCCCTCATTTTCCTGCCCATATTCCAATGGCCTTTTCTGTCTCAACATATCACAATGGGTCTGTTCCCATGACCCTGTTGGATTGGCCATATCCCGGACCATATCCCATTAGCCTCATCCCCTTAAACATGTCCCAATGGCCTTACTGCCTACCCGTAGCCCATTGGCCGCATCCCCCTGACCCTATCCCACTAGGCTCATCCCCTGACCACATCCCATCGTCCTCATATCCTAACCATGGACCATGGGCCATATGCCCCTTTCCATGGCCCATTGGCCTAATACCCTGACTTGAGCCCCTTGGCCCCACCTCCCTATCCCTTTCCCTAGGGCCCTAGTCCCCATGACTCTTTCCCTTTGGACATATTTGTGGATGGTATGCATTGGCTTTATGTCCCGGAGCCTGCCAGTTGGCCTTACTTTTTAGTGTCATGGCCATGTCCTTATCTCTCCAACCTATATCACAGTCCTTAACTGATACCCATACCTACATGAGTTTATTTCTCTGGCCTCATTGATGACTTTATGGCATTGGCCTAGTCTCCCTTACCATATCCCATGGCCTTATCCCTTTCCGTTATCCCATTGGCCATATGCTCCTGACCAAGTTTCATTGGCCTTATCGCCCTGGCCGCATCCCACTGACCTTAAGTTCCCGCCTCATCCCTTGGGCCTACTATCCCATGGCTTGTCCTTAACCGGATCCCACCCGCCTTAACTTATGGCCCTAAGGCCATGTCCTTATGGGCCGATGACTGATGTCCGGACCGTATCCCATTGACCATACCTTTTGGGCTTCCACTAATATCTTTGGTTCTCCATGCTGTATCCCCCTGACCCTATGTTGTTGCTCCTTACTGTGGCTCAGCTTTCCCTGGTTTATCCCCCATGTGGTGTGTCCTATCCTTAGCTGCTGGTCCACCTCCCTCCTACTGGCCTTGCCCCCCCTCCCTTTAGCCCACTGGCCTTACCCCTCTCTCTGACAAAATCCCATCAGCCTTATCTCCAAGACCTCATTCCATTGATCTTATCCCCGTGACCATAAGACACTGGCCAATCCTAGATCTTGTCCGATCATCCTCATCCCCCTGACTACCTACCATTGGCCTTTTCTACCTCACCTTATCCCAAAGGCTGTATGCCCACGTCCCTGTTGGATTGGCCTAATCACTGACCATATCCCATGAGACGTATCCCCCTCACCATGTCCCATTGGTTTTATCACCTACCTTTAGGCTGTTGGCCATAGCTCCCTGACCCGATGCCATGGACCATTCCCTTGACCATAACCCATTGTCCTTATCCCCGAAACTTAGGCTGTTGGACACATACCCTTTTGCCCTGTCCCTTTGATCTAAACTCTTGACTTGAGGTCACTGGCCTTACCTCCCTTACCATTTCCTTTGACCCTAATTGCATGATTCTTTTTAACCGACCATATTTATGTATGACGTGCATAGGCCTTATTACCCTGACTATGGCTCACTGGCTTTAAGCCTCTGACTGGATTCGATTGCCTTTATCTTATAGTTTCATCATCCTATCCTCCTCCCCCTGACATATACCATTTGCCTTAACTTAGGGTCCTACCTCCATGATTTTACCACATGGCCCTGATCCCTTCACTTCATGCCATTTGCGTGAGACCCTTACCATATCCCAAGGCCTATCCCTCGAGCTAAGCCCATTGGCGATATCCCCCTGACCACATTTCATTGCCCTATGCCCCTGGACTTATCCCATGGACCTTAAGTTCTGTTCTCAAACCCTTGCCCTAAATAACCCTGGCTTCCCTTGACCATATTTCCCTGGCCTTAATTCATAGCCTCATGCTCTTGTCCTTATTGTCCCATGCTCAATGCTTCTGATCCCAGCCATTGACCTTACCTTTTGGCCTCATGCCAAGAGATTTAGCTCCCCAAGCCTCATCACCTGATCTTATCTCATTGTCCTTACCCCTGGCCCTTCCCTTCCTGTCGTAAGCCCTGTCGTTTCATTCCCTGGCCCTAGCTCCCTGTCCTTCCCCTATTGGCCTTGTCCAACCCGCATTAGCCCATTGGGGGCTTCACCGCTTCAGGGATATTATGCTATGAGGCTGCTCACCGTGACCTCATTCTAGGGGTCCGATCCCTAGGACCCTACCTGTTCCCCGTGCACATGGTGTCCTATCGCCCACCCTTATCTCCTTGCCCATATCTCATTGGCCTTTTCTGCCTCACCATATCACAATGGCTCTGTGTCTATTACCCTGTTGGATATGCCATATTGCGGACCATATCCCTTTAGCCTCATCCCCTTAAACATGTCCCAATGGCCTTACTGCCTACCCTTACCTCGTAGGTCAGATCCCTCTACCCTATCCCATTGGCCTCATCCCAAGACCATATCCCATTGTCCTCATCCCCTAACCTTGGGCCATTAATCGTTTGCCCCTTTCCCTGTCCCTTTGGCCTAATCCCCAGACTTGAGCTATTGGCCTCACCTCCTTGTCCCTTTCCCTTGGGCTCTAGTCCCCATGACTTTCTCATTGGCCTTTTTTGTGGATGGCATGGGATGGCCTTATGCCCCAGAGCCTATCCGATTGGTGTTGCGTTTTAGTCTCATGGCCCTGTCCTTATCTCCCAGACCTAGGCCACTGCCCTTAACTAATACCCATATGTACATGAGTTTATCTCTCTGGCCTCATTGCTGACCTTATGGCATTGGCATAGTCCCCCTTACTGTATCCCACGGCCTTATCCCTTCCCGTTATCCCATTGGCCATATGCTCCTGACCATGTTTCATTGGCCTTATCCTCCTGGCCGCATCCCGCTGACCTTAAGTTCTAGCTTCATTCCCTGGGCCTGGAATCTCAAGAGTTTTCCGTTAACCGTATCCCACTGGCCTTAACTTATGGCCTTATGTCCCTGTTATTATGGGCCGATGTCAGATGCACCGACCTATCGCACTGACCCTACCTTTGGGTGTCCCCCAATATCTTTAGCTCCCCATGCCTTATCTTCTGACCCTATGTCATTGTTCATCCTTGTCCCTCTTCTTTTCCTGTCCTTATCCCCCGTGTGGCCGGAACTGTACTTAGCTGCCTGCCCACCTCCCTCCCATTGGCCTTGTCCCCTCCTGTTAGCGCATTGGCCTTAGCCCTCTCCCTGAGAAAATCCTATGGGCCTTATTTCCAAGACCCCATTCCATCGGTCTTATACCCATGACCATAAGACCTTGGCCTATCCCAGATCTTGTCCGATCATCCTCATCCCACTGACAACCTCTACCATTGGTCTTTTCTCCCTCGCTGTATCCCAACGGCTGTATGCCCACGTCCCTATTGGATTGGCGCAATCACTGACCATATCTCATTAGCCTCATCCTCTCACCACGTCCCATTGGCTTTATCGCCTACCCTTAGGCCATTGTCCGTAGCCCCCTGACCCGATGCCATTGACCCGTTCCCTTAACAATAACCCATTGTCCGTATTCCCGAATCTTAGGCCATTGGTCATATGCCCCTTTGCCCTGTCCCTTTGGCCTAATCTCCTGAGTTACGTTCATTGGCCTTACCTTCCTTACCATTTCCTTTGTCCCTAATGCACTCACCATTTTTATGCATGACGTGCATTTGCCTTATCGCCCTGACCGTGGCCCATTGACTTTAAACCTCTGACCGGATCCGATTGCCCTTATATTTAAGTCTCATCGTCCTGTTCTTATCTCCCTGACATACACCATTTGCCTTATCTTGTGGGCCTACCTCAAGAGTTTACCACATTGGCCCAATTCCTTGACTTGATGCCATTGGCGTGATACCCATGACCCTATCCCATGGCCTTATCCCTTGATTTAAGCACAGTGCCGATACTCCCTGATCGCATTTCATTGCCCTATGCCTCTGGACATATCCCATGGACCTGAATTTCTGTCCTCAAACCCTTGTCCTGAATGACCCTGGGTTTTCCCTTGACCATATTTCCCTGGCATTAATTCATGGCCTCATGACCCATATCCCCATCCTCCTGCCCCAGCCCAATCCCCCTGATCCTGGCCCACTGACCTTACCTTTTGGCCTCATGCCATTAGATTTATCTCTTCAAGCCTTATCACCTGACCCTATCTCATTGTCCTTACCCCTGGCCCTTCCCTTCTTATTGTAAACCCTCATGTGCCATGCCCTGGCACATAGCTCCCTGCGTTCCCCCATCGGCCTTGTCCAACCTGCATTAGCCAATTGGGGCTTTAGACGCCTTAGGGACAATAAGCTATGAGGTTTCTCACCATGAACTCATTCTAGGGTTCGGATCCCTAAGACCCTACCTATTCCCTGTGGCCTTATACTCACATCGTGGCCCTCATCTTCCTGCTCATATCCCATTGGCCTTTCCTGCCTCACCATATCCTAATGGCTCTGTGCCCATGACACTGTTGGATTTGCCATATCACGGACTATATCTCATTAGCCTTATCCCCTTAAACATGTCCCAATGGCCTTACTGCCTACCCTTAGCCCGTTGGCCGAATTCCTCTGACCCTATCCCACTGGCCGCATCCCCTGACCATATCCCATCATCCTCATCCCCTAACCTTGGACCATGGGCCATTTGCCCCTTTCCCTGTACCATGGGCCTAATCACCTGACTTGAGCCCATTGGCCTCACCTGCCTGTCCCTTTCCCTAGGGCCCTAATCCCCGTGACTCTCTCCCATTGGCCTTATTTGTGGATGGCCTGCATTGGCATTATGCCCCAGAGACTATCCGATTGGCCTTGAGTTTTGGTCTCGTGGCCCTGTCCTTATCTCCCGGACCTATGCCACAGTCCTTAACTCATACCCATACCTACATGACTTTATCTCTCTGGCCTCATTGCTGACCTTATGACATTGGCCTAGTCCCCCTTACTGTATCCAATGGCCTTATCCCTTTCCGTTATCTCATCGGCCATATGCTTCTGACCATGTTTCATTGGCCTTATCGGCCTGGCCACATTCCATTGACCTTAAGTTTCCTCCTCAACCCCCGGACCAGCAATTGCATGGCTTTTCCTTAACCAGATCCTACTGGCCTTAACATACAGCCTTATGGCCTTGTCCTTATAGGCCGCTGCCCGCTGCCCCGACCCTATCCCATTGCCCCTACATTTTGGCCTTCCACCAATTACCTATAGCTCCCCATGCCTTATCCCCGAACCCTATGTGGTTGCTCCTGTCGCTCTTCTTTTTCTCTCCTTATCCCCCGTGTTGTTTGCACTGTCCTTAGATGCCTGCCCACCTCCCTCCTATTGGCCTTGTCCCCTCCCGTTAGCCTATTGGCCTTAGCCCTCTCTCTGACAAAATCCCATGGGCCTTATCTCCAAGACCCACATACCATCAGTCTTATCCCCGTGACCCTAAGACACTGGCCCATCCCAGATATTGTCCCATCATCCTCATCCCCCTGACCACCTACCATTGGCCTTTTCTACCTCGCCGTATCCCAACGGCTGTATGCCCACGTCCCTATTGGATTGGCATAATCACTGACCATATCCCACGAGCTGTATCCACCTCACCATGTCCAATTGGCTTTATCGCCTACCTTTAGGCTGTTGGCCGTAGCCCCCTGACCGGATCCCATTCACCAGTTCCCTTGACCATAACCCATTGTCCTTATCCCCGAAGCTTAGGCCATTGGCCACATGCCCCTTTTCCTGTCCCGTTGGCATAATCTCCTGACTTGAGTTTACCGGCCTTATCTCCCTTACCATTTCCTTTGGCCCTAATCCCCATGATTTTTTTCCACCGGCCATATTTATGCATGACATGCATTGGCCTTATCGCCCTGACTGTGGCCCATTGGCTTTAAGCCTCTTACTGGATCCAATTGCCCTTATGTTTTCGTCTCATCGTCCTGTCCTCATCCCCTAGACATGTACCATTTGCCTTAACTTACGGCCCTACCTCCATAACTTTACCTCATGGGCCCGATCCATTGACTTCATGTCATTGGCGTGATACCCCTGACCATTTTCCATGGCCTGATCTCTTGACCTAAGCCAATTGGCGATATCCCCCTACTGCATTTCATTGCCCTGTGCCCCTGGACATATCCCGTGGACCTTAAGTTCTGGCCTCAAACCTTTGCCCTGAATAACGCTGGCTTCCCTTGACCATATTTCCCTGGCCTTAATTCATAGCTTCATGCCCCTGTCCTTACTGCCCTATGACCAATGCCCCTGACCCTGGCCCACTGACCTTACCTTTTGGCCTCATGCCAAGAGATTTAGCTCCCCAAGCCTTATCACTTGACCCTATCTCATTGTCCTTTCCTCTGGCCCTGCCCTTCCTGTAGTAAACCCTCATGTGTCTTTCCCTGGGCCTAGCTCCCTGCCCTTCTCCCATTGGCCTTGTCCAATCCCTATTAGCCCCTTTAGGCCTTAGCCGTCTCAGGGACAATATGCTACAAGGCTTCTCAGTGTGACCTCATTCTAGGGGTCCGATCCCTAGGACCCTACCTGGTCCCCGTGCACATGGCGTCTAATTGGTCACCCTTCTCTCCCTGCCCCTATCCCACTGGCCTTGTATTCCTCAACATATCCCAGTGTCTCTGTGCTCATGACCCTGTTGGATCCACCATGTCCCAGACCATATCCCATTATACTTACCCCTCAAACATATCCTAATATCCTTACTGCCTACCCTTAGCCCCTTGGCCAGATCCCCCTCACCCTATCCCACTGGCCTTGTCCCCTCCCTCTAGCCCACTAGCCTTTGCCTTCTCTCTGACAAAATCCAATGGCCTTATCTCCAAGACCCCATTCCATCGATCTTATCCCAGTTACCATAAGACAGTGGCGAATCCCATATCTTGTCTGATCATCGTTATCCCCTTGACCACCTACCATTGGCCTTACCCACCTCACCGTATGCCAATGGCTGTATGCCCAGGTCCCTATTGGATTGACCTAATCACTGACCATATCCCATTAGCTGCACCCCCCTCAGCATTTATCGCCTACCTTTAGGCCGTTGGAGGTAGCCTTCTGACCGAATGCCATTGACCTTTTCCTGGACCATAACCCATTGTCCTTTTCATCGCAACTTAGGCCGTTGGCCATATGCCCCTTTGCCCTTTCCCTTGGGCCTAATCTCCTGACTTGAGCTCATCGGCCTTACCTCCCTTACCATTTCATTTGGTCCATCATTCATTTCCCTTGGCGACATGTATGCATGACATGCATTGGCCTTATTGCCCTGACCGTGGCCCATTGGCTTTAAGCCTCTGACCGGATCCGATTGCCCTTATGTTTTCATCTCATCTACCTCTCCTCATCCCCCTGACATATACCATTTGCCTTACCTTATGGCTCTACCTCCGTGAGTTTACCACATGGGCCCGATCCCTTGACTTCATGCCATTGGGGTGATACCCCTGACCATATCCCATGGCCTGATTCTTCTACTTAAGCCCATTGGCCGTATCCCCTGACTGCATTTCTCTGCCCTGTGCCCCTGGACATATCCCATGGGCCTTAAGTTCTGGCCTCAAACCCTTGCCCTGAATGACCGTGGCTTTTCCCTTGACCATATCTCCCTGGCCTTAATTCGTGGCCTCATGCCCCTGTCCTTATTGCCCCATGCCCAATACCCCTGACCCTGGCCCACTGACCTTTACCTTTTGGCCTCATGCCTAGTGATTTAGCTACAGAAGCCTTATCACCTGACCCTACTTCATTGTCTTTAGACCTGGCCCTTCCCATCCTGTTGTAAGTCCTCACGTGCCATGCCCTGGCCCTAGCTCCCTGCCCTTCTCCCATTGGCCTTGTCCAACCCCCATTACCCCATTTGGGCCTTAGCCATCTCAGGGACAATATTCCATGAGGCTCCTCACCGTGACCTCATTTAGGGGTCTGATCCCTAGGACCCTACCTACTCCCCGTGCACATGGTGTCTAATCGCTTGCCCTTATCTCCCTGCCCCTATCCCATTGGCCTTTTATTCCTCACCATATCCCAGTGGCCCTGTGTCCATAACCCTGTTGGATTCACCATATCCCTGACCATATCGCATTAGCGTCATCCCCTCAAATATGTCCCAATGGCCTTACTGCCTACAAATAGCCCCTTGGCCGGATCCCCTCACTCTATCCCACTGGCCTCATACCCTGATCATATCCCATTGTCCTCATCCCCTAAGCTTGGACCATGGGCCGTATGTCCCTTTTCCTGTCCCATTGGCCTAATCCCCTGACTTGAGCCTGTTAGCCTCACCTCCTTGTCCTTTTCCCTGGGCCCTAGTCCACGTGACTCTTTTCCATTGGCCTTGTTTTTGGATGACATGCGTTGGGCTTATGCCCTGGAGCCTATCTGATTGGCCTTACGTTTTAGTCTCATGGCCCTGTCCTTATCTCCCGGACCTATGCCACAGTCGTTAACTGAAACCAATGCCTACATTAATTTATATCTCTGACCTCATTGCTGACCTTATGCCATTGGCCTAGTCCCCCTAACGTATCCCTCGGCCGCATCCCTTTCTGTTATCCCATTGGCCATATGCTCTTGACCATGTTTCATTGCCCTCATCCCCCATGCCGCATCCCACTACATTAAGTTTGTGCCTCATCCCCTGAGCCTGGAATCCCATGGCTTTTCCTTAACCGGATCCCACCGGCCTTAACTTATGGCCTTATCGGCCGATGTCCAATGCCCGGACCCTAATCCATTTAACCTACCTTTTGGCCTTCCCTCAATTATCTTTAGGTCCCCATGCCTTATCCTCTGACGATATGTCTTTGCTCCTAACTGTCCCTCTTGTTTTCCTATCCTTATCTCCCGTGTCTTGTGCCCTATCCTTAGCTGCCTACCTCCCTCCCTCCCATCGGCCTTGTCCCCTCCCGTTATCCCATTGGCCTCAGCCCTCCCTCTGACAAAATCCCATGGGCCTTGTCCCCAAGACCCCATTCTATGGTCTTATCCCCATGATATAAGACACTGGGCAATCCCAGATTTTGTCCGATCATCCTTATCCCCCTGACCACCTACCATTGGCCTTTTCTACCTCACTTATCTCAACGACTGTATGCGCAGATCCCTATTGGATTGGCCTAATCACCAACCATATCCCATAACCCGCATCCCCTCACCTGTCCCATTGACTTTATCGCCTACCCTTAGGCTGTTGGCCGTAGCCCCCTGACCCGATCCCATTGACCCATTCCCTTGACCATAACCATTTGTCCTTCTCCCTGAAGCTTAGGCCATTGACACTATGCCTTTTTGCCCTGTCCCTTTGGCCTAATCTCCTGAGCTCATTGGCCTTACCTCCCTTACCATTTCCTTTGGCCCTAATCCCAGTGATTCTTTTCTGCTCTCCATATTTATGGATGACATGCATTGGCCTTATTGCCCTGACTGTGGCCCATTCGCTTTAATCCTCTGACTGGATCAGATTGCCCTATGTTTTCGTCTCATCCTCCTGCCTTATCCCCCTGACATATACCATTTGCCTTAACTTATGGCCCTACCTCCATGAGTTTACCACATGGGTCCGATCCCTTGACTTTATGCCATAGTTTTGATACCCCTGACCATATCCCATGGCCTTATCCCTTGACCTAAGCCCATAGGCGATACCCCCTGACTGCGTTTCATTGCCCTGTGCCCCTGGACATATCCCACGGACCTTAAGTTCTGGCCTCAAACCCTTGCCATGAATGACCGTTGCTTTCCCCTTGACCATATCTGCCTGGCCTTAATTCATGGCCTTATGCCCCTGTCCTTATTACCCCATGCCCAATCCCCCTGAGCCTGGACCAGTGACCTTACCTTTTGGCCTCATGCCTAGAGATTTAGCTACCCTACTCTTATCACCTGACCCTATCTCATTGTCCTTACCCCTGGCCCTTCTCATCCTGTTGTAAGCCCTCACATGGCATGCCCTCGCCCTAGCTCCATGCCCTTCTCCCATTGGCCTTGTCTAACACCCATTAGCCCATTTGGGCCTTAGCCATCTCCAGGGACAATATTCTATGAGGATTCTCAGCGTCACCTATTTCTATGTGTCCGATCCCTAGAACCCTACGTTCTCCCCGTGGCCTTACCCCACATCACCACATCATGTCCCTTGGCCCGCCCTCATCTCCCTGCCCATATAGCATTGGGCTTTTCAGTTTCACCATATCCTAATGGCTCTGTGCCCATGACCCTGTTGGATTCGCAATATCCCAGATCATATCCCATTAGCCTCATCCCCTTTAACATGTCCCAGTGGCCTTACTGCCTACCCTTAGCCCGTTGGCCGGATTACCCTGACCCTATCCCACTGGCCTCATTCCCTGACCACATCTCATTGTCCTCATCTCCTAACCTTGGGCCTTGGGCCATTTGCCCCTTTCCCTGTCCCATTGGCCTAATCCCCTGACTTGAGCCCATTGGCCTCACCTCCCTATCTCTTTACCTTGGGCCCTAGTCCCCATGACTCTTTCCCATTCGTCTTGTTTGTGGATGGCGTGCCTTGGCCTCATGTCCCGGGCTTATGCGATTGGCCTTCCATTTTAGTCTCATGGCCCTCTCCTTATCTCCCAGACTATGCCACAGAACTTAACTGATGCCCGTATCTACATGAGTTTATCTCTCTGTCCTTATTGCTGACCTTATGGCATTGGCCTAGTCCCCCTTACCATATCTCATGGCCTATCCTTTTCCATTATCCCATTGGCCATATGCTCCTTACCATGTTTCATTGGCCTTATCCCCCTGGTCGCATCCCACTGACCTTAAATTCCCGACTCATCCTCTGGGCCTGAAATCCCATGGTTTTTCTTTAACCCACCGGCCTTTACTTATGGCCTTAAGGCCTTGTCCTTATCAGCCGATGCCCGATGCTCCGACCCTATCCCATTGACCCTTCCTTTGGGGCTTCCCCCAATTATCTTACCTATGCCTTATCCCCTGACCCTATGTTGTTGTTCCTATCGCTCTTCTTTTCCTGTGCTTATCCCCCATGTGTTGTGCCCTGTCCTTAGCTGCCTGCCCACCACGCTCCCATTGGCCTTGTCCCCTCCCTTTAGCCCACTGGCCTTAGCCCTCTCTATGACAAAATCCCATTGGCCTTATCTCCAAGACCTCATTCCATCGGTCTTATCCCCGTGACCATAGGACACTGGCCAATCCTAGATCTTGTCTGATCATCCTCATCCCTCTTACCACCTACCATTGGCCCTTTCTACCTCAGCGTATCCCAACGGCTGTATGCCCACGTCCATATTGGATTGGCTTCATCACTGACCATGTCCCATTAGCCGTACACCCCTCACCATGTCCCATTGGCTTTATACCCTACCCTTATGCCATTGGCCGTAGCCCCCTGACCCGATTCCATTGACCTGTTCCCTTGACCATAACCCATTGTCCTTATCTCCGAAGCTTAGGCCATTGGCCATATGCCCTTTTGCCCTGTCCCTTTGGCCTAATCTCCTGACTTGAGCTTATTGGTCTTATCTCCCTTGCCATTTCCTTTGGCCCTAATCCCCGTGATTCTTGTCCGTTGGCCATATTTATGCATGTCTTGCATTGGCCTTAATGCCCTGACGGTGACCCATTGGCTTTAAGCCTCTTACCGCATCCGATTGCCTTTATGCTTTAGTCTCATTGTCCTGTCCTCATCCCCCTGACATATACTATTTGCCTTACCTTATGGCTCTACCTCCATGAGTTTACCACATGGGCCCAATCCCTTGATTTCATGCCATTGGCATGATACGCCTGACCATATCCCATGGCCTTATCCCTTGACCTAAGCCCGTTGGCAATATCCCCATGGCCAAATTCATTGACCTGTGTCCCTGGACAAATCCCACGGGTCCTAAGTTCTGGAATCAAAGCCTTGTCCTGAATGACCCTGGCTTTTCCCTTGACCATAACTCCCTGGCTTTAATTCATGGCTTCATGCCCCTGCCCTTATTGCCCCATGCCCAGTGCCCCGACCCTGGCCCAATGACCTTATCTTTTGGCTTCATGCCAAGAGATTTAGCTTCCCAAGCCTTATCCCCTGACCCTATTTCATTGCTCTTACCTGTCGACGTTCTTTTCCTGTGTTTATCTCCCATGTGGTGTGTCCTGTCCTTAGCTGCCTGCCTACCTCCCTCCCATTGGCCTTGTCCTCTCCCTTTAGCCCACTGGCCTTAGCCCTCTCTCTGACAAAATCCCATTGGCCTTATCTCCAAAACCCCATTCCATCGGTCTTATCCCCTTGACCATTAGACACTGGCCAATCCTAGATCTTTTCTGAATATCCTCATCCCCCTGACCACCTGCTGTTGGCCTTTTCTACCTCGCCGTATCCCAATGGCCGTATGCCCACGTCCCTATTGGATTGGCCTAATCACGGACCATAGCCCATTAACCGCATCCCCCTCACCATGTTCCATTGGCTTTATTGCCTCCCCTTAGGCCGTTGGCCATAGCTCTCTGACCCGATCCCATTGACCTGTTCCTTTGACCATAACCCATTGTCCTTATCCCTGCAGCTTAGGCTGTTGGTCACATGCCCCTTTACCCTGTCCCTTTGGCCTAATCTGCTGACTTGAGCCCATTGGCCTTACCTCCATTACTGTTTCCTTTGGTCCTAATCCCCATGATTCTTTTCCACCGGCCATATTTATGCATGACGTGCATTAGCCTTATCGCCCTGACCATGGCCCATTAGCTTTAAGCCTCTGACCATATCCGATTGCCCTTATGTTCTCGTCTCATCGTCCTGTCCTCATCCCCATGAGTTATACAATTTATCTTAACTTATGGCCATACTTCCGTGAGTTTACCACATGGGCCTGATCCCTTGACTTCATGCCAGTAGCGTGATACCCCTGACCATATCCCATGCCTTATCCCTTGACTAAGCCCATTGGCGATACCCCCTAACCCCATTACATTGCCATATGACCCTTGACATATCAAATGGACCTTAAGTTCTGCCCTGAAACCCTTGCCCTGAATGACCCTGGCTTTTCTCTTGACCATATCTGCCAGGCTTAATTCATGGCTTCATGCCCCTGTCCTCATTGCCACTTGCCCAATCCCCCTGACCCTGGCACACTGACCTTACCTTTTGGCCTCATGCCAAGAGATTTAGCTCCCCAAGCCTTATCACCTGACTCTATCTCATTGTCCTTACTCCTGGCACTTCCCTTCCTGTTGTAAGCTCTCCCGTGCCATCCCCTGGCCCTTGGTCCATGCCCTTCCCCCATTGGCCTTGTCCAACCCCCATTAGCCTATTGGGGCCTTAGCTATCTCAGCAACAATATGCTATAAGGCTTCACCATGACCTCATTCTAGGGGTCTGATCCCTAGGATCCTACCTACTCCCCGTGGCCTTATCCCAATATCGTGTCCGATGGCCCGCCCTCATCTCCCTGCCCATATCCCCTCATTGGCCTTTTCTGCCTCACCGTATTCCAGTGGCCCTGTGTCCATGACCCTGTTGGATTTGCCATATCCTGGACAATATCCCATTAGCCTCATCCCCTTAAACATGTCCCAATGGCCTTACTGCCTACCCGTAGCCCGTTGGCCCATTTCCTCTGACCCTATCCCACTGGCATCATCCCCTGACCACATCCCATCCTCCTCATCCCCTAACCTTGAGCCATGGGCTGTTTGCCCCTTTCCCTGTCCCATTGGCCTAATCCTCTGACTTGAGCCCATTGGCCTCACCTCCATGTCCCTATCCCTTGGGCCCTAGTCCCCATGACTCTTTCTCATTATCCTTATTTGTGGAAGGGGTGTATCGGCCTTATGACCCGGAGCCTATCTGATTGGACTTACGTTTTTGTCTCATGGCCCTGTCCTTATTTCCCAGATGTATGACACAGTTCTTAACTGATACCCATACCTACATGAGTTTATCTCTCAAGCCTTATTGCTGACCTTATGGCATTGGCCTAGTCCCCCTTACCGTATCCCATGGCCTTATTTATCCCTTTCTGTTATTCCATTTGCCATATGCTCCTGACCATGTTGCATTGGCCATTTGGCCCTGCCGCATCCCACTCACCTTAAGTTCCCACCTTATTCCCTGGGGCTGGAATCCCATGGCTTTTCCTTAACCGGATCTCACTGGCCTTATCTTATGGCCTTATGGCCCTGTCCTTATGGGCTGATGCCAGATACTCCCTCCCTATCCCATTGATTCTACCTTTTGGGCTTCGCCAATTATCTTTAGACCCCTCTCCCTTATCCCCTGACCCTATGTCATTGGTCCTAACTGTCCCTCTTCTTTTCCTGTCCTTATCCCCCCTGTGGTGTGTCCTGTCCTTAGCTGCCTGCCCAGCTCCCTCCCATTGGCCTTTTCCCCTTCCGTTAGCCCATTGGCCTTAGCCCTCTCTGTGACAAAATCCCAAGGGCCTTATCTCCAATACCCCATTCCATCGGTCTTATCCTCATGACCATAAGACACTGGCCAATCCCAGATCTTGTCCAATCATCCTCATCCCCCTGACCACCTACCATTGGTCTTTTCTATGTTACCGTATCCCAATGGCCGTATGCCCACGTCACTATTGGACTGGCCTCATCACTGACCATATCCCATTAGCCGTATC
Organism: Mirza zaza; assembly: GCA_008750895.1. Lineage (NCBI taxonomy): Eukaryota > Metazoa > Chordata > Mammalia > Primates > Cheirogaleidae > Mirza > Mirza zaza. The sequence goes on along the minus strand of VSMD01024249.1, from coordinate 65,880 downwards.
CCCCTTCCCCTGTCCCATTGGCTTTATTGTCTACCCTTTGGCGTTGGTCAGAGGCCCCTGACCTGATCCCATTGACCCATTCCCCTGAGCATAACCCATTGTCCTTACCTCCAAAGCTTAGACCTTTGGCCGTATGCCCTTTGCCCTGTCCCTTTGGCCTAATCTCCTTTCTTGAGCTCATCGGACTTATATCCCTTACCTTTTCCTTTGACCCTAATCCCCATTATTCTTGTCCGCTGGCCATATTTATGCATGACATGCATTGGCCTTATTGCCCTGACTGTGGCCTATTGGGTTTAAGCCTCTGACCGGATCCAATTGCCCTTATGTTTCTGTCTCATTGTCCTGTCCTCATACGCCTGACATATACTATTTGCATTACCTTATGGCCCTGTCTCCATGAGTTTACCACATTGGCCTGATCCCTTGACTTCATGCCATTGGCGTGATACCCACTGACCATATCCCATGGCCTGATCCCTCAACCTAAGCCCATTGGCGATAACCCCTGACCGCATTTCATTGCCCTGTGCCCCTGCACATATCCCATGGACCTTAAGTTCTGGCCTCAAACCCTTGCTCTGAATGACCCTGGCTTTTCCCTTGACCATATCTGCCTGGCCTCATGCCCCTGTCCTTATTGCCCCATGCATAATTCCCCGGACCCTGGCCCAGTGACCTTACCTTTTGGCCTCATGCAGGAGTTTTAGGTCGCTAAGCCTTATCACCTGACCCTACCTCATTGTCCTTATCCCTGGCCCTTCCATTCCTATCATAAGCCCTCATGTTTTATGCCCTGGCCCTTGTACCCTGCCCTTCACCCATTGGCGTTGATCAACCCCCATTAGCCTATTTGGGCCTTAGCTATCTCAGGGAAAATATGCTATGAGGTTTCTCACCGTGACCTCATTCTAGGGGTCTGATCCCTAACACCCTACCTACTCCCCGTGGCCTTGTGGCCTTATCCCCACATTGTATCTGATGGCCCGCCCTCATCTCCCTGCCCATATCCCATTGGTCTTTTCTGCCTCACCCTATCCCAAAGGCTCTGTGCCCATGACCCTGTTGGATTCGCCATATCCCTTCCTATATCCCATTAGCCTCATCCCCTTAAACATGTCCAAATGGTATTATTGCCTACCCTTAGCTGGTTGCCCGATCCCCCTGACTGTATTCCACTGGCCTCATTCCCTGACCATATCCCATTGTCCTCATCCCCTAACCCTGGGTCATGGGCCATTTGCCCCTTTCCCTGTCCCATTGGCCTAATCCCCTGATTTGAGCCCATTGGCCTTACCTCCCTGTCCCTTTCCCTTGGGCCCTAGTCCCCATGACTCTTTCCGTTTGGCCTTATGAGTGGCTGGCATGCATTGGCTTTATGTTCTGAAGTCTAACCGATTGGCCTTATGTGTTAGCCTCGTGGTCCTGTCCTTCTCTCCCCAACCTATGCCACAGTCCTTAACTGATACCCATACCTACATGAGTTTATCTCTCTGGCTTCATTGCTGACATTATGGCATTGGCCTCGTCCCCCTTACCGTATCCCATGGCCTTATCCCTTTCCGTTATCCTAATGGCCATATGTACCTGACCATTTTTCGTAGCCCTCATCCCCCATGCTGCATCCTACTGACCTTATGTTCTCCCCTCATCCCCTGGGCCTTGTATCCCATTGCTTTTCTTTAACTGTATCCCACTGGCCTTAACTCATGGCCTTATGGCCCTGTCCTTATGTGCCGTCACCCGATGCCCCTACCCTTTCCCATTGACCCTAACTTTTTGGCTTCCCCCAATTATTATTAGCTCCCCATGCCTTATCCACCGACCCTATGTCATTGCTCCTAACTGTCTCTCTTCTTTTCCTGTCCTTATCCCCCGTGTGGTGTGCCCTGTCCCTAACTGCCTGCCCACCTCCCTCCCATTGGCTTTGTCTTCTCCCTTTAGCCCATTGGCCTTAGCCCTCCCTCTGACAAAATCCCTCGGGCCTTATCTCCAAGACCCCATTCCATCAGTCTTATCCCAGTGACCCTAAGAAACTGGCCAATCCCAGATCTTGTGCGGTCATCCTCATCCCCCTACCACCTCCCATTGGCCTTTTCTAACTCGCCGTATCCCAATGGCTTTATGCTCACGTCCCTATTGGATTGGCCTCATCACTGACCATATCCCATTAGCCCTATCCTCCTCACCATGTCCCATTGGCTTTATTGCCTTCTCTTAGGCCGTTTGCCATAGCCCCCTGACCCCATTCCATTGACCCGTTCCCTTGACCATGGCCCATTGTCCTTATTCCCGAAGCTTAAGCCGTTGGCTATATGCCACTTTACTATGTCCCCTTGGCCTAATCTCCTGACTTGTTCTCATCGGACTTGCCAATCTTACCATTTCCTTTGGCCCTAATCCCCATGATTCTTTTCCACCAGCCATATTTATGCATGACGTGCATTGGCCTTTTCGCCCTCACCGTGGCCCATTGGCTTTAAGCCTCTGAAGGGATCCAATTGCCCTTACGTTTTTGTCTCATTGTCCTGTTTTTATCCCCCTGGCCTATACCATTTGCCTTAACTTATGGCCCTACCTCCATGAGTTTACCACATGCGCCCAGTCCCTTAACTTCCTGCCATTGGCGTGATACCCCAGACCATATCCCATAGCCTGATCCCTCGACCTAAGCCCATGGGTGATATCCCCTGACCGCATTTCATTGCCCTGTTCCCCTAGACATATTCCATGGACCCTAAGTTATGGCCCCAAACCCCTTCCCTGAATGACCCTGGCTTTTCCCTTGACCATATCTCCCTGGCCATAATTCATGGCCTCATGCTGCTGTCCTTATTGCCCCATGCCTAATTTCCCTGACCCTGGCCCACTGACCTTACCTTTTGAGCTCATGAAAAGAGGTTTAGCTCCCCAAGCCTTATCACCTGACCCTATATCATTGCCCTTTGTCCTGGCCCTTCCCTTCCTGTCGTAAGCCCTCGCATGCCATGCCCTGGCCCTAGCTCCTTGCCCTTCCCCATTGGCCATGTCCAATCCCCATTAGCCCATTTGGGCCTTAGCCATGTTAGAAACAATATGCTATGAGGCTTCTCACCGTGACCCCATCTAGGCGTGTGATCCCTAGGACACTACCTACTCCCCGTGGCCTTATTCCCACATCATGTCCTATCGCCGTCCTCATCTCCCTGCCCAAATCCCATTGGCCTTTTCTGCGTCACCATATCCCAATGGCTTGTGCCCATGACCATGTTGGATTCGACATATCTCAGACCATATCCCATTAGCCTCATCCCCTCAAATATGTCACAATGGATTACTGCCTACCCTTACCCCCTTGGCAGGATTCCCCTTACCCTATCCCACTGACATCATGCCCTGACCACATCCGATTGTCTTCATTCACTAACCTTGGGCTATGGGCCTCATGCCCCGTTCCCTGTCCCATTGGTGGCCTCATCCCGTGACTTGAGCCCATTGGCCTCATCTCCTTGTCCCTTTCCGTTGGGCCCTAGTCCCCACGACTCTTACCAATTGGCCTTATTAGTGGATGGTGTGCATTGGCCTTTTGGCCCAGAGCCTATCCGATTGGCCTTCCATTTTAGTCTCATGGCCCTGTCCTTATCTCCCGGACCTATGCCACAGTCCTTAACGGATACCCATAACTACGTGAGTTTATCTCTCTGGCCTCATTCCTGACCTTATGGCATTGGCCCAGTCCCCCTTACCGTATCCCACAGCCTTATCCCTTCCCGCATTCCCATTGGCCATATGCTCCTGACCATATTTCATTGCCTTATCCTCCTGGCCGTACCCCACTGACCTTAAGTTCTCGCCCCATCCCTGGGCCTAGAATCCCATGGCTTTTCTGTTAACAGTATCCCACTGGCCTAAACTTTCGGCCTTATTGCCCCTTATGGGTGGACGCCCCATGCCCCGACCCTATCCCATTGACCCTACCTTTTGGGCTTCCCCCAATTATCATTAGTTCCCCATGCCTTAACCCTGACCCTATATAATTGCTCCGACTGTCGTCGTCATTCTATTTTTGTCCTTATACCCTATGTGGTGTGCCCTGTCCTTAGCCGCCTGCCCACTTCCCTCCTATTGGCCTTGTCCCCTCCTGTTAGCCCATTGGCCTCTGCCCATCCACTGATAAAATCCCATGGGCCTTATTTCTACCCACATTCCATTGGTCTTATCCCAGTGACCATAAGACACTGGCCAATCTCAGATCTTGCCCGATCATCCTCATCCCCCTGACTACCTACCACTGGCCTTTTCTACCTCACTGTATCCTAACGGCTGTATGCCCATGTCCCTATTGGATTCGCTTAATAACCGACCGTATCCCCTTAGCCACATATCCCCCTCACTACGTCCCACAGGCTTTATCGCCTACCCATAGGCCGTTGGCTGTAGCTCCCTGACCCGATGCCATTGACCTTTTCCCTTGACCATAACCCATTGTCCTTATCCCCGCAGCTTAGGCTGTTTTCCATATGCCCGTTTGCCCTGTCTCTTTGGCCTAATCCGCTGACTTGAGCCCAACTGCCTTACCTCCCTTACCATTTCCTTTGGCCCTAATCCGTATGATTCTTTTCCACTGGCCATATTTATGCTTGACATGCATTGGCCTTTTCGCCCTGACCCTGGCCCATTGGCTTCAAGCCTCTGACTGGATCCTATTGCCCTTATGCTTTAGCCTCACCCTCCTGTCATGCCCTGGATATATACCATGTGCCTTAACTTATGGCCCTACCTCCATGAGTTTACCCCTAATTCCTTGACTTCATGTCATTGGAGTGATACCCCTACCATATCCCATGGCCTGGTCCCTCGACCTAAGCCCATTGGAAATATCTCATGGACTGCATTTCATTGCCCTAAGGCCCTTGATATATCCCATGGACCTTAAGTTCCAGCCTGAAACCCTTCCCCTGAATGACCCTGGCTTTTCCCTTGACCATATATGCCTGGTCTTAACTCATGGCCTCATGCTTCTGTCCTTATTACCCCATGCCCAATCCTCCTGACCCTGGCCCACTGACCTTACCTTTTGGCCTCATGCCAAGAGATGTAGCTCCCCAAGCCTTATCACCTGACCCTATCTCAATGTCCTTACCCCTGGCCCTTACTTTCCTGTCGTAAGCCCTCACATGCCATGCCCTGGCCCTAGCTCCCTGCCCTTCCCCCATTGGCCTTGTCCAACCCCCTTTAGCCTATTTTGGCCTTAGCCAACTCAGCTACAGTATGCTATGAGGCTTCTCACTGTGACCTCATTCTAGGGTCTGATCCTTAGGACCCTACCTACTCCCCGTGACCTTATCCCCACATTGTGTCCGATGGCCCACCCTAATCACCCTGCCTATATCCCATTGGACTTTTCTGCATCACCGTGTCCCAGTGGCTCTGTGCCCATGACCCTGTAGAATTAGCCATATCCCGGACCATATCCAATTAGCCTCATCCCCTTAAACATGTCCCAATGGCCTTACTGCCTACCCATAGCCGTATGGCCAGATCCCCCTGACCCTATCCCACTTGCCTCATCCCCTAACCTTGGGCCATGGGCCATTTGGCTCTTTCTCTGTCCCATTGGCCTAATCAACTGACCTGAGCCCATTGGCCTCCCCTCCCTGTCCTTTTACCTTGGGCTCTAGACCTGTGACTCCTTCCCATTGGCCTTATTTTTGTTTGGCATGCATTAGCCTTATGCCCCAGAGCCTATCTGCCTTACGTTTTAGTCTCATGGCCCTGTTATCTCCTGGACCTATGCCACAGTCCTTAACTGACACCCATACCTACATGAGTTTATCTAACTGGCCTCATTGCTGACCTTATGGCATTGGCATAGTCCCCCTTACTGTATCTCACGGCCTTATCCCTTCCCGTTATCCCATTGGCCATATGCTCCTGACCATGTTTCATTGGCCTTATCCCGCTAGCCACGTCTCACTGAACTTAAGTTCCCGTCTCATCCCCTTGGCCTGGAATCCCATGGCTTTTCCTTAACCGTATCCCACCGGCTTTAACTTATGGCCTTATGGCCCTGTCCTTATGGGCCAATACCTGATGCCCTGACCATAATCTATTTAACTTACCTTTTGGCCTTCCTCGAATTATCTTTAGATCCCCATGCCTTATCCTCTGACCCTATGTCGTTGCTCCTAACTGTCGCTCTATTTTCCTGTCCTTATCCCCCGTGTGGTGTGCCCTGTCCTTAGCCTCCTGCCCACCTCTCTCCCATTGGACTTGTCCCCTCTCGTTAGCCCATTGGCCTTAGCCTTCTCTCTGATAAAATCCCATGGGCCTTATCTCGTAGACCCCATTCCATCGGTCTTATTCCAGTGACCATAATACACTGGCCATTCCAGATTTTGTCCGAACTTCCTCAGCCCCCTGGCCACCTACCATTGGCCTTTTCTACCTCACCGTATCCCAAAAGTTGTATGCCCATGTCCCTATTGGATTGGCCAAATATCGGACCATATCCCATTAGCCGTTTCTCCTTCACCGTGTCCTATTGGCTTTATCGCCTACCCTTAGGCCATTGGCCGCAGTACCCAGACCCGATGCCTTTGACTCATTGCCTTGACGATAACCCATTGTCCTTATCCCCAAAGCTTAGGGCATTGGCCGTATGCCCCTTTGCCCTGTCTCTTTGGCCTAATCTCCTGACTTGAGTTCATCCGCCTTACCTCCCTTACCATTTCCTTTGGCCCTAATCCCCATGATTCTTCTCCGCTGGCCGTATTTATGCATGACGTGCATGGGCCTTATCGCCCTGACCGTCGCCCATTGGCTTTAAGCCTCTGACCGGATCTGATTGCCCTTATGTTTTTGTCTCACCGTCCTGTCCTCATATCCCTGGCATATAGCATTTGCCTTAACTTATGGCTCTACCTCCATGTGTTTACCACATGGGCCTGATCCCTTGACTTCATATCATTAGCGTGATAATCCTGACCATATCCCATGGCCTTATCCCTCAATCTAAGCCCATTGGCGATACTCCTTGACCTCATTTCATTGCCCTATGCCCCTGGACATATCTCATGGACCTTAAGTTCTGGCCTGCAACCCTTGCCCTGAATGACCCTGGATTTTCCCTTTACCTTATCTGCCTGGCCTTAATTGATGCCCTCATGCCACTGTCCTTATTGTCCCATGCCCAGTGCCCCTACCCCTGGCCCACTGACCTTACCTTTTGGTCTCATGCCAAGAGATTTAGCTCCCCAAGCGTCATCACCTGACCCTATCTCATTGTCCTTACCCCTGGCCCTTCCCTTCCTGTCGTAAGCCTTCACGTGTCATGCCCTGGCTGTAGCTCCCTGCGGTTCCCCCACTGGCCTTGTCCAAGACCCATTAGCCCATTTTGGCCTTAGCCAACTCAGGTACAATATGCTATGAGGCTTCTCACCGTCACCTCATTCTAGGAGTCTGATCCCTAGGTCCCTTCCTAGTCCCCGTGGCCTTATCCCCACTTAGTGTCTGATGCCCCGCCCTCATCACCCTGCCCAATCCCCCCATTGGCCTTTTCTGCCTCAGCATATCCTAAAGGCTCTATGCGCATGATCCTGTTGGATTCGCCATATCCCGGACCATATCCCATTAGCCTCATCCCTTAAAAATGTCCCAATGGCCTTACTGCCTACTGTTATCCCACTGGCTGCATTCCCCTGACCCTATCCCACTGGCCTCATCCCCTGACCACAACCCCTCATCCCCTAACCTTGGGCCATGTTGCATTTGTTCCATGTCTCATTGGCCTCAATCCCTTACTTGAGCCCATTGGCCCCACCTCCCTGTCCCTTTCCCTTCTGCTCTAGTCCCCGTGATTCTTTCCCATTGGCCTTATTGGTGGATGGCATGCATTGGCCTTATGCCCCGGAGCATATCCGATTGGCTTTACGTTTTAATTTCAGGGCCCTGTTGTAATCTCCGGGACCTATGCCACAGTCCTTAATTGATATCCATACCTACATGAGTTTATGTCTCTGGCCTCATTGTTGACCTTATGGTATGGCCTAGTCCCCCTTACCATATCTCATGACCTTATCCGTTTCCGTTATCCCATTGGCCATATGCTCCTGACCATGTTTCATTGGCCTTATCCTTCTGGTTGTACCCCACTAACCTTAAATTCGCGCCTCATCTCCTGGTACTGGTATCCCATGGATTTTCCGTAAACCGTATCCCACGTGCCTTAAGTTATGTTTTTATGGCCCTGTTCTTATGGTCTGATGCCCGATGCCACGAGCCTATGCCATTGACCCTACTTTTTGGGCTTCCCCCAATATCTTTCACTCCCCATGCCTTATACCCTGACCCTATGTCATTGCTCTTACCTGTCGCTCTTTTTTTCCGGTCCTTATCTCCCGTGTGGTGTGCCCTGTCCTTAGATGCCTGCTCACCTCCCTCCCATTGGCCTTGTCCCCTGCCGTTAACCCATTGGCCTCATCCCTCCCTGTGACAAAATCCCATAGGCCTTATCTCTGTGGCCCCATTCCATCGGATTTATGCCCGTTACCATAAGACACTGGCCAATCCCAGATCTTGTCCGATTAAACTGATACCCCTGACCACCTACCATTGGTCTTTTCTACAGCGCCGTATCCGAACGGCTATATTACCACGTCCCTATTGAATTGGCCTAATCACTGACCATATCCCATTAGCCGTACCCCCTTCACCATGTCCCATTGGCTTTATACCCTACACTTAGGCCGTAGTCCCCTGACCCAATCCCATTGAGGCATTCCCTTGACCATAACCCTTTGTCTGTATCCCCGAAGCTTAGGCCGTTCGCCATATGCCCCGAGGCTCTGTCTCTTTGGCCTAATTTGCTGACTTGAGCTCATTGGCAGTATCTACCTTACCATTTCCTTTTGCCATAATCACAATAATTCTATTCCAATGGCCATATTTATGCATGACGTGCATTGGCCTTATCGCCCTGACTTATCGCACATTGACTTCAAGCCTCTGACCGGATCTGATTGCCCATATGCTTTAGTCTCACCGTCCTGTCCTCATCCCCCTGACATATACCATTTCCTCTACCTTATGGCCCTACCTCCATGAGTTTGACACATGGGCCCAATCCCTTGACTTCATGCCATTGGTGTGATACTCCTGACCATATCCCATGCCCTCTTCCCTTGACCAAAGCCCGTTCCCGATATCCCCAGGCCACATTTCATTTCCCTATGTCCCTGTACATATCCCATGGACCTTAAGTTCTGGCCTCTATCCCTTGCCCTGAATGACCATGGCTTTTCCCTTAACAATGTCTCCTTGGCCTTAATTCATGGCCTCATGCCCCTGCCCTAATTGCCCCATGCCCGGTGCTTCTGACCTGTCCTTATACCCCTGACATATACCATTTGCCTAACCTTATGGCCCTACCTCCATCAGTTTATCACAATGGCTTGAACCCTTGACTTGATGCCATTGGCGTGATACCCCTGACCATATCCCATGGCCTTATTCCTCGAGCTAAGCCCATTAGCAATATCCCCCGGACCACATTTCATTGCCCTATGTCCTGGACATATCCCATGGACTTTAAGTTCTGTCCTCCAACCCTTGCCCTGAATAACCCTGGCTTCCCCTGACCATATCTGCCTGGCCTTAATTAATGGCCTCATGCCCCTGTCCTTATTGCCCCATGCCCAGTGCCTCTGACCCTGGTCCACTGACCTTACCTTTTGGCCTCATGCCAAGATATTTAGCTCCCCAAGCCTTATCACCTGACCCTATCTCATTTTCCTAACCCCTGGCCTTTGCCTTCCTGTCCTAAGCCCTCACGAGTCATGCCCTGGCCCTGGCTCTCTGCTCTTCTCCCATTGGCCATGTCTAATCCCCATTAGCCCATTTTGGCCTTAGGCGTCTCAGGGACAATATGCTATTAGGCTTCTCACTGGGACCTCATTCTAGGGGTCTGATCCCAAGGACCCTACCTGCTCCCCATGCACATGGTGTCCGAACGCCCACTCTTATCTCCCTGCCCATATCCCATTGGCCTTTTCTGCCTCACCGTATGCAAATGGCTCTGTGCTCATGACGCTGTTGGATTCGCCATATCCCGGACCATATCCCATTAGCCTCATCCCCTTAAACATATCCCAATGGCCTTACTGCCTACCCGTAGCTCGTTGGCCATAACCCCTTGACCCTATCCCACTGGCCTCATCCCCTGACCATATCCCATTGTTCTCATCCCCTAACCTTGGGCTACTGGCTGTTTGCCCCTTTCCTTGTCCCATTTGTCTAATCCCCTGACTTGAGCCCACTGACCTCACCTCCCTGTCCCTTTCCTTTGGGCCCTAGTCTGCGTGACTCTTTCCCATTGGCCTTGTTTGTGGATGGCATGTGTTGGCCTTATGCCCTCTGGGGCATTGTGTTTGGCCTATCTGATTGGTCTTGTGTTTTAGTATGATGGTCCTGTCTTTATCGCGTAGACCTACGCCACAGTCCTTAACTGATACCCATACCTACGTGAGTTTATCTCTCTGGCCTCATTGCTGACCTATGGCATTGGACTAGTCCCCCTTACCATATCCCATGGTCTTATCCTTTCCCGTTATCCCATTGGCCATATGCTCCTGACCATGTTTCATTGGCCTTATCCTCCTGGCCGTACCCCAATGACCTTATGTTCTCGCCTTATCCCCTGAGCCTGGAATCCTATGGCATTTCCGTTAACCGTATTCCACCGGCCTTAACTTGTGGCCTTTTGGCCCTGTCCTTATGGGCCGATGCCCGATGTCCCGACCCTATCCCATTGACCCTACCTTTTGGGCTTCCCCCAATTATCTTTAGCTCCCCATGCCTTATCCCCTGACTCTATGTCTTGCTACTGTCACTCTTCTCTTCCTGTCCGTATCCCCTGTGTGGTATGCCCTGTCCTTAGCTGCCTGCCCACCTCCCTCCCATTGGCCTTGTCCCCTCCCATTAGCCCATTGTACTCAGCCCTCCCTCTGACAAAATCCCATGGGCCTTATCTCCAAGACCGCATTCCATCTGTCTTATCCCCATGACATAAGACACTGGCCTATCCCAGATTTTGTCCATTCATCCTCATCACCCTGACCACCTACCATTGGCCCTATCTACCTCGCCTTATCTCAACGGCTGTATGCCCACATCCCTATTGGATTGGCCTAATTACCGACCATATCCTATAACCCGTATCCCCCCAGTATTTCCTACTGGCTATTTCACCTACCTTTAGGCAATTGGCCAGAGCCCCCTCACTTGATCCCATTGATCCGATTCCATTGACTGTTTCCCTTGACCATAACCCATTGTCCTTATCCCTGAAGCTTAGGCCATTGGCCGTATGCCCCTTTGCCCTGTCCTTTTGGCCTAATCTCCTGACTGGAGCTCAGTGGCTTTACCACCATTACCATTTCCTTTGGCCCTAATCCCCAGGCATCTTCTCCGCTCGCCATATTTATACATGACGTGCATTAGCCTTATGGACCTGACTGTGGCCCATTTGCTTTTCAGACTCTGACCAGATCCAATTGTCCGTGTCTTTTCGTCTCATCGTCCTGTCCTTATTCCCCTGGCATATACCATTTGCCTTAACTTATGGCCCTGTCTCCATGAGTTTACCACATGGGCCCGATCCCTTGACTTCATGCCATTGGCGTGATACCCCTGACCATATCCCATGGCCTTATTCCTCGACCTAAGCCAATAGGTGATAGCCCCTGACCGCATTTCATTGCCCTATGCCCCTGGACATATGCCACAGACCTTAAGTTCTGGCCTCAAACCCATTCACTGAATGACCCTAGCTTTTCCCTTGACCATATCTGCCTGGCCTTAATTCATGGCCTCATGCCCCTGTCCTTATTGCCCATGCCCAATCCCCCTGACCCTGGCCCACTGACCTTACCTTTTGGCCTCTTGCCAAGAGATATACCTCCCCAAGCCTTATCACCTGACCCTGTCTCATTGTCCTTAACCCTGGCCCTTACCTTCCTTTCGAAAGGCCTCGTGTGCCATGCTGTGGCCACTAGTTCCCTGCCATTCCCCCATGGGCCTAGTCCAACCCACATAGCCCATTTGGGTCTTAGCCGTCTTAGGGACAATATGTTATGAGGCTTCTCACCGTGATCTCATTCTAGCGGTCTGATCCCTAGGATCCTACCTACTCCCCCTGGCCTTATCCCCACATCGGGTACCATGGCCCGCCCTTCTCTCCCTGCCCATATCCCCCCATTGGCCTTTTCTGCCTCCCCGTATCACAATGGCTCTGTGCCCATGACCCCGTTGGATTTGCCATATCCCGGAGCATAAACCATTTGCCTCATACCCTTAAACATGTCCCAATGGCCTTACTGCCTACCCTTAGCCCATTGGCCAGATCCACCTAACCGTATCCCACTGGCTTCATCCCCCGACCATATCTCATATTCCTCATCCCCTAACCTTGGGCCATTGGCCATTTGCCCCTTTCCCTGTCCCACTGTCTAATCCCCTGACTTAAGTCCATTGGCATCACCACCTTGTCCCTTTCCTTTGGGCCCTAGTCCCCGTGACTCTTTCCCATTGGCATTATATGTGGATGGCATGCCTTGGCCTTATGCCTCGGAGCCTATCTGATTGGCCTTTCATTTTAGTCTCATGGCCCTGTCCTTATCTCCTGGACCTATGCCATAGTCCTTAACTGATACCCATACCTGCATGAGTTTATCTCTCTGGCCTCATTGCTGACCTTATGGCATTGGCCTAGCCCCCCTTACCATATCCCTCGGCCTGATCCCTTTCCGTTATCCCATTGGCCATATGCCCCTGACCGTGTTTCATTGGCCTTATCCTCCTGGCCGCGTCCCCCTGACCTTAAGTTCTCGCCTCATCCCCTGGGCCTGGAATCCCAGGCTTTTCTGTGAACCTATCCCACCAGCCTTAATTGCGGCCTTATGACCCTGTCCTTATGGGCCGATGCCTGATGTCCCAGCCCTATCGCATTGACTCTACCTTTTGGGCCTCCCCCAATATCTTTAGCTCACCATGCCTTATCCCCTGATCCTATGTCATTGCTCCTACTTTTCACTCTTCTTTTCCTGTCCTTATCCTCCGTGTGCTGAGAACGGTCCTTAGCTGCCTACGACCTCCCTCTAATAGGCCTTGTCCCCTCCCTTTAGCCTACTGGACTTAGCCCTCTCTCTGAGAAAATCCCATTGCCCTCATCTCCAAGACCCCATTCCATCGGTCTTATCCCCATGACCTTAAGACAATGGCCAATCCCCGACCTTGTCCAATCATCCTCATCCCCCTGACAACCTACCATTGGCCTTTTCTACGTCATGGTATCCCAATGGCTGTATGCCCATGTCCCTATTGGATTGGCCTAATCACAGACCATATCCCATTAGCAGTATTACCCTCCCCTGTCCAATTGGCTTTAACGCCTACCCTTAGGCCGTTGGCCGTAGCCCCTGACCCGATCCAATTGTCCTTTTCCCTTGACCATAACCCATTGTCCTTATACCCAAATCTTAGGCCATGGGCCCTGTGCCCGTTTGCCCTGTCCCTTTGACCTAATCTCCTGACTTGAGCTCATGGCCCATACCTCCCTTACCATTTCCTTTGACCCTAATCCACTGACCATATGTATGCATGATGTGCATTGGCCTTATTGCCCAGACCGTGTCCCATTGACTTTAACCTCTGACTGGATCCGATTGCCCTTATATTTTAGTCTCATCTCCCTGTCCTCATCCCCCTGACATATACAATTTGCCTAAACTTGTGGCCCTACCTCCATGAGTTTACCACATCGGCCCGATTCCTTGACTTCATGCCTTTGGTATGACACTCCTAACTGTATACCATGTCCTTATCCCTTGACCTAGGCCCATTGCCGATACTACCTGATCGCATTTTATTGCCCTATGCCCCCAGACATATCCCATGGACTTGAAGTTCTGGCCACAAACCCTTTTACTGAATGAGCTTGGCTTTTCCCTTGACCATATCTCCCTGGCCTCCTTTAGCCCATTGGAATTAGACCTCTCTCTGTCATAATCCCATGGGCCTTATCTCGAAGACCCCATTCCATCGCTCTTATCCCCGTGACCATAAGACACTGGCCAATCCCAGATCTTGTCCGATCATCCTCATCCCCCTGACTACCTACCCTTGACCATTTCTACCTCACCGTTTCCCAACGGCTGTATGCCCATGTCCCAATTGGATTGGCCTAATCACTGACCATATCTCAGTAGCCGTATCCCCCTCACCATGTCCCATTGGCTTTATTGCCTACCCTTAGGATGTTGGCCATAGACCCCTGACCCGTTTCCATTGACCTGTTCCTTTGACCATAACCCATTGTCCTTATGCCAGAAGCTTAGGCCATTGTCCATATGCCCCTTTGCCCTGTCCCTTTGTCCTAATCTCCTCACTTGAACACATCGGCCATACCTCCCTTACCATTTCCTTTGTCCCTAATCCCTAAGATTCTTTTCCACCGGGTATATTTTCGCACGACTGGCATTGGCCATATTGTACTGACAGTGGCCCATTGGCTTTAAGCCTCTGACCTCATCCGATTGCCCTTATGTTTTAGTCTCATCGTCCTGTCCTTAACCCCCTGACATATACCATTGGCCTTAACTTATGGCCCTACCTCCGTGAGTTTACCACATGGGCACATTCCCTTGACTTCATGCAATTGTCGTGATACCCCTGACCATATCCCATGGCCTTATCCCTCAACCTAAGCCAATTGGCAATACCGCCTGACCGCATTTCATTGCCCTATTCCCCCGGACACATCCCATGGACCTTAAGTTCTGGCCTCAAACCCTTGCCCTGAATGACCCTGGCTTTTCCCTTGACCATATCTGCCTGGCCTTAATTCATGGCCTCATTCCCCTATCCTTATTGCCCCATGTCCATTCTCCCTGACCCGGGCCCACTAACCTTACCTTTTGACCTCATGCGAAGACATTTGTCTCCCCAAGCCTTATCACCTGACCCTATCACATTGTCCTTACCCCTGGCCCTTCCCTTCTTGTCGTAAACCCTCCCGTGCCATGCCCTGGCCCTAGCCCCCTGCTCTTTCCCCATTGGCCTTGTCCAACCCCCATTAGCCCATTTGGGCCTTAGCCTCCTCAGGGACAATACGCTATAAGGCTTCTCACCATAATCTCATTCTAGGGGTCTGATCCCTAGGACCCTACGTACTTCCCGTGGCCTTATCCCCCCTTATCCCCACAACATGTGCTATGGCCCACCCTCATCTCCAAGCCCATATCCCATTCACCTTTTCTGCTTCACCATATTCCAGTGGCTCTGTGCCCATTACCCGGTTGGATTCGCCATATCCTGGACCATATCCCATTAGCCTCATACCCTTAAACATGACCCAATGGCCTTACTGTCTACCCTTAGCCTGTTGGCCGCACACCCTGATCCTATGCGACTGGCCTCATCCCCTGACCATATCCCATTGTCCTCATCCCTTAACCTTGGGCCCCGAGCCATTTGTCCCTTTCTCTGTCCCATTGGCCTAATCCCCTGACTTGAGCTCATCAGCCTTTCCACCCTTACCATTTCCTTCGGCCCTAATCCACTGACCATATTTATGCATGACATGCATTGCCCTTATCGCCCAGACCATGGCCCATTGGCTATAAGCCTCAGACCGGACCCGATTGCCCTTATGTTTTAGTCTCATTGTCCTGTGCTTATCCCCCTGACATATACCATTTGCCTTAACTTACAGCCCTACCTCCATGAGTTTACCACATGAACCCAATCCCTTAAGTTAATGCCATTGGCATGATACCCCTAATCATATTCCATGGCCTTATCCCTTGACCTAAGCCTGAGGCCGAAACCTCCAGACCTCATTTCTTTGCCCTGTGCTCCTGGACATATCCCATGGCCCTTAAGTTCTGGCCTCAAACCCTTGCGCTGAATGACCCTGGCTTTCCCTTGACCATATCTCCCTGTTGTTAAATCATGGCCTCATGCCCCTGTCTTTATTGCCCCATGCCCAATCCCACTGACCCTGGCCCACTGACGTTACCTTTTGGCCTCATGCCAAGAGATTTAGCTTCCCAAGCCTTATCACCTCACCGTATGTCATTGTCCTTACCCTTGGCCCTTCCCTTCCTGTCTTAAGCCCTAGCATGCCATTCCCTGGCTCTTAGCTCCCTGCCCTACCCTCATCGGCCTGGTGCAGCCCGCATTAGCCCATTTGGGCCTTAGCCTTCGTAGGGTCAATATGCTATGAGGCTTCTCACCGTGACCTCATTCTAGGAGTTTGATCCCTAGGAGTCTACTTATTCCCAGTCGCCTAATCCCCACATCTTGTCCAATGGCCCGCCCTCATCTCCATGCCCATATCCAATTGCCCTTTTTTGCCTCATCGTATCCCAATGGCTCTGGGCCCATAACCCTGTTGGATTTGCCATATCCTGGACCATATCCCATTAGCCTCATCCCCTTAAACATATCCCAATGGCCTTACTGCCTACCCATAGCCCGTTGGCGGGATCCCCCTGACACTACCCTACTAGCCTAATCCCCTACCACATCCCCTGACCACATCCCATTTTCCTCATCCGCTAACCTTGTGCCATGGGCCGTTTAGTCCTTTCCCTATGCCATTTGCCTAATCCCCTCACTTGAGCCCATTGACCCCACCTCCCTGTTTATTTCTTTTGGGCCCTAGTCCCAGTGACTATTTTCCATGGGCCGTATTTGTGGATGGCTTACTTTGGCCTTATGCTCCAGAGCCTATCCGATTGGGCTTACATTTTAGTCTCATGGCCCTGTCCTTATCTCCCTGACCTATGCCACAGTCCTTAACTGATACCCATACCTACATGAGTTTATCTCTCTGGCCTCATTGTCCTGTCCTTATACCCCTGACATATACCATTTGCCTAACCTTATGGCCCTACCTCCATCAGTTTATCACAATGGCTTGAACCCTTGACTTGATGCCATTGGCGTGATACCCCTGACCATATCCCATGGCCTTATTCCTCGAACTAAGCCCATTAGCGATATCCCCCGGACCACATTTCATTGCCCTATGCCCTGGACATATCCCATGGACTTTAAGTTCTGTCCTCCAACCCTTGCCCTGAATAACCCTGGCTTCCCCTGACCATATCTGCCTGGCCTTAATTAATGGCCTCATGCCCCTGTCCTTATTGCCCCATGCCCAGTGCCTCTGACCCTGGCCCACTGACCTTACCTTTTGGCCTCATGCCAAGAGATTTAGCTCCCCAAGCCTTATCACCTGACCCTATCTCATTGTCCTTACCCTGGCCCTTCCCTTCCTGTCATAAGCCCTCATGTGTCATGCCCTGGCCCTAGCTCACTGCCCTTCCCCCATCGCACTTGTCCAACCCACATTAGCCCATTTGGGCCTTAGCTGCCTCAAGGACAATATGCTATGAGGCTTCTCACCATGACCTAATTCTAGTGGTCCGATCCCTAGGAACCTACCTGTTCCCCGTGCACATGGTGTCCTATCACCTGCCCTTACCTCCCTGCCCATATCCCATTGGCCTTTTCTGCCTCACCGTATCCCAATGGCTCTGCCTATGACCCTGTTGGATTCGCCATATCGCCAACCATGTCCCTTTAGCCTCATCCCCTTAAACATATCCTAATGGCCTTACTGCCTGCCCTTGGCCCCTTGGCCAGATCCCCCTACCCTATCCCACTGGCCTCATCCCCTGATCACATCCCATTGTCCTCATCCCATAACCTTGGGCCATGGGTTGTTAGCCCCTTTCCATGTCCCATTGGCCTAATCCCCTGACTGGAGCCTATTGGCCTCACCTCCCTTTCCCTTGGGTCCTAGTCGCCCTGACTCTTTCCCATTGGCCTTGTTTGTGGATGGCATGCGTTGGCCTAGTGCCCCGGAGCCTATCCGATTGGCGTTGCGTTTTAGTCTCATGGCCCCGTCCTTATCTCCCGGACCTATGCCACAGTCCTTAATTGATACCCAAAACTACATGAGTTTATCTCTCCGGCCTCATTGCTGACCTTATGGCATTGCCCTAGTCCCCCTTACCATATCCTATGGCCTTATCCCTTCCCGTTATCCCATTGGCCATATAGTCCTGACCATGTTTCATTGGCCTTATCCCCTTGACCTTATTCCATTGACCTTAAGTTCTCGCCTCATCCCCTGGACCTGGAATCCCATGGCTTTCCGGTTAACCGTATCCCACCGGCCTTAACTTATGGCCTTATGGCGCTGTCCTTATGGGCCGATGCCAGATGCCCTGACCCTATCCCATTGACACTACCTTTTGGGCTTTCCCCAATATCTTTAGCTCCCCGTGCCTTATCCCCTGACCCTATGTCATTGCTGTTACCTGTCGCTCTTCTTTTCATGTCCTTATGCCCCGTGTGGTGTGAAGTGTCCTTAGCTGCCTGCCCACCTCCCTCCCCATGGCCTTGTCCTCTCCTGTTAGCCCATTGGTCTTAGCTCTCTCTCTGATAAATCTCATGGGCCTTATTTCCAAGACCCCATTTCATTGGTCTTATCCCCATGACCATAGACAATGGCCAAGCCCAGATCTTGTCCGATCATCCAAATCCCCATGACCACCTACCATTGGCCTTTTCTATCTCACCATATCCCAACGGCTGTATGCCCATGTCCCTGTTGGATTGGCATAATCACTGACCATATCCCATTAGCCGTATCCCCCTCACCACGTCCCATTGGCTTTATTGCCTACTATTAGGCTGTTGGCCATAGCCCCCTGACCCGATCCCATTGACCCGTTCCCTTAACAATAACCCATTGTCTGTATCCCTGAAGCTTAGGCCATTGGCCATATGCCCCTTTGCCCTGTCCCTTTGGCCTAATCTCCTGA
This sequence comes from Mirza zaza, assembly GCA_008750895.1. Taxonomy (NCBI): domain Eukaryota; kingdom Metazoa; phylum Chordata; class Mammalia; order Primates; family Cheirogaleidae; genus Mirza; species Mirza zaza. The sequence continues at coordinate 47,005 of VSMD01024249.1, read as the reverse complement.
CTTATGTCATTGGCCTTAACTCCCTTACCATTGCCTTTGGTCCTAATCCACTGACCATATTTATGCATGATTTACATTGTCCTTATCGCCCTGACCATCGCCTATTGACTTTAATCCTCAGACCGGATCCAATTGCACTTATCTTTTAGTCTCATTGTCCTGTTCTTATCCCGCAGACATACACCATTTGCCTTTACTTGTGGGGCTACCTCAATGAGTTTACCACATCGGCCCCATTCCTTGACTTGATGCCATTGTCGTGGTACCCATGACCATATCCCATGGCCTTATCCCTTTACATAAGCCTATTGCCGATACTCCCTGACCGCATTTCATTGCCCTATGCCCTGGACATATCCCATGGACCTGAAGTCCTTGCCTCAAACCCTTGTCCTGAATGACCCTGGCTTTTCCCTTGACCATATGTCCCTGGCCTTAATTCATGGCCTCATGCCCTGGTCCTTATTGCCCCATGTCCCAATCCCCCTGACTCAGCCCAATCCCCCTGACCCTGGCCCACTGACCTTACCTTTTGGCCTCATGCCAAGAGATTAATCTCCCCAAACCTAATCACCTGACCCTATCTCATTGTCCTTACTCCTGGCCATTCCCTTCTTGATGTAAACCCGCGAGTATCATACCCTGGCCCCTAGCTCCCTGCCATCCCCCATCGGCCTTGTACAACCTGCATTAGCCCATTTGTGCCTTAGCCGCCTCAGGGATAATATGCTATGAGGCTTCTCACCTTAACCTTATTCTAGGGGTCTGATCCCTAGAACCCTACCTACTCCCCATGGCCTTATCCCCACATCATGTCCTATCGCCTGCCCTCATCTTCCTGCCCGTATCCCATTGGCCATTTCTGCCTCACCGTATCCCAATCGCTCTGTGCCCATTACCCGTATGGCCCATTCGCCATATCCCGGACCATATCTCATTAGCCTCATCTCTTTAAACATGTCCCAATGCCCTTACTGCCTACCCTTAGCCCATTGGCCCGATTACCCTGACCCTTTCCCACTGGCCTCATCCCCTGACCACATCCTATTGTCCTCATCACCTAACCTTGGGCCATGGGCTCTTTACCCCTTTCCCTGTCCCATTGGCCTAATCCCCTGACTTGAGCCCATTGGCTTCACCTCCCTGTCCCTTTCCCTTGAGCCCTAGTCCCCCTGACTCTTTCCCATGGACTTATTTGTGGATGACATGCATTAGCCTTATGCCCTGGAGCCTATCCAATTGGCCTTATGTTTTAGTCTCATGGCCCTGTCCTTATCCTCCGGACTTATACCACAGTTCTTAACTGATACCCATACCTACATGAGTTTATCTCTGTGGCCTCATTGCTGACCTTATGGCATTGGCCTAGTCCCCCTTACTATATACCATGGCCTTATCCCTTCCCGTAATCCCATTGGCCATATGCTCCTTACCATGTTTCATTGGCCTTATCCCCCTGGCTGCATCCCACTGACATTTAGTTCTCGCCTCATCCCCCGGACCTGGAATCCCATGGCCTTTCCTTAAGAGTATCCCACCGACCTTAACTTATGGCCTTATGACCCTGTCCTTATGGTCAGATTCCCGATACCCCGACCCTATCCCATTGACCCTACCTTTTTGGCTTCCCCCAATATTTTTAGCTCCCCATGCCTTACCTTATGACCCTATGTCATTGCTCATAACCGTCGCTCTTCTTTTCCTGTCCTTATCCCCCTTGTGATGTGCCCTGTCCTTAGCTCCCTGCCCACCTCCCTCCCATTTGCCTTGTCCCCTTTCATTAGACCATTGGCCTTAGCCCTCTGTCTGACAAAATTCCATAGGCCTTATCTCCAAGACCCCATAGGTCTTATCCCTGTGATCATAAGTCACTCGCCAATCCCAGATCTTGTCCGTTAATTCTCATCCCCCTACCACCTATCATTGGCCAGTCCCTCTTACGTTATCCCACAGCCTTATTCCTTTCCTTTATCACATTGGCCATATGCTCCTGACCATGTTTCATTGGCCTTATCGCCCTGCCACTTCCCACTGACCTTAAGTTCCCGCCTCATCCCCTTGGCCTGGAATCCCATGGCTTTTCCGTTAACCGTATCCCAGCAGCCTTAACTTATGGCCTTATGGCCCCGTCCTTAAGGGCCGATGCCTGATGTCCCACCCCTATCCCATTGACCCTAGGTTTGGTCTTCCCCCAATATCTTTAGCTCCCCACGCCTTATCCACTGACCCTATGTCATTTCTCTTACCTGTCGCTCTTCTTTCCTGTCTTTATCCCCCGTGTTTTGTGCCCTGTCTTTAGCTGCCTGCCCACCTCCCTCCATTGTCCTTGTCCCCTCCCTTTAGCCCACTGGCCTTAGCCCTCCCTCTGCCAAAATCCCATGGGCCTTATCTCTAAAACCATATTCCATCAGTCTTATCCCCGTGACAATAAGACACTGGCCAATCCCAGATCTTGTCTTATCATCCTCATCCCCCTGACCACCTGCCGTTGGCCTTTTCTACCTCGCCATATCCCAACGGCTGTATGCCCACGACCCTGTTGGTTGGCCTAATCACTGACCATATCCCATTAGCCATATACCCCTCACCATGTCCCATTTGCTTTATCGCCTGCCATTAGGACGGTGGTCGTAGCCCCTTGACCCAATTTCATTGACCTGTTCCCTTGACCATAACCCATTGTCTTTATTCCCTAAGCTCAGGCCATTGGCCATATGCTCCTTTGTCCTGTCCCTTTGGCCTAATCTCCTTACTTGAGGTCATCAGCCTTACCTCCCATACCATTTCCTTTGGCCCTAATCCCCATGATTTTTGTCCGCTGGCCATATTTATACGTGAAGTGCATTGGCCTTATCGCCCTGACCGTGGCCCATTGGCTTTAAGCCTCTGACCGCATCCAGTTGCCCTTATGTTTTAGTCTCATCATCCTGTCCTTCTCCCCCTGACATATACCACTTGCCTTACCTTAATGGCCCTACCTCCATGAGTTTACTACATGGCCCAATCCCTTGAAACCATGCCATTGGCGTGATACCCCTGACCACATCCAATGGCCTTATCCCTCCGCCAAATCCCATTTACCATACCCCCTAACCCCATTACATTTCCCTATGCCCCTGGACATATCCCATAGACCTTAAGTTCTGGTCTCAAACCCTTGCCTGAATGATCCCGGTTCTTCTCTTGACCATGTCTCCCTAGCTTTAATTCATGGCCTCATGCCCCTGTCCTTATTGCCACATGACCAAGCACTCTGACCTTGGCCCACTGACCTTACCTTTTTGCCTCATGCCCAGAGATTTAGCTCTCCAAGCCTTATCACCTGACCCTATTTTATTGTCCTTACCCCTGGCCCTTCCCTAGCCGTCGTAGGCCCTCGTGTGCTATGCCCTGGTCCTAGCTCCCTGCCCTTCTCCAACTGGCCTTGTCCAACCCCCATTAGCCCATTTTGGCCTTAGCCGTGTCAGGGACAGTATGCTATGAGGCTTCACACCGTGACCTCATTCTAGGGGTCTGATCCCTAGGACCCTAGCTATTCCCCGTGGCCTTATCCCCACCTCCTGTCCGATGGCCCGCCCTCATCTCCCTGCCCATTTCCCATTGGCCTTTTCTGCGTCACCTTATCCCAAAAGCTGTGTGCTCATGACCCTGTTGGATTCGTCATATCCAGGACCATATCCCATTAGCCTCATCCCGTTAAACCTGTCCCAATCGCCTTACTGCGTACCCTTAGCCCATTGGCCGGATACCTCTGACCCTATCTCACTGGCCTGATCCCCTGACCACATCCCATCGTCCTCATCCCATAACCTTGGGCCATGGGTCATTTGCCCCTTTCCCTGTCCCATTGGCCTAATCCCCTGACTGAGCCTATTGGCCTCACCTCCCTTTCCCTTTCCCTTGGGCCGTAGTCCCCCTGACTCTTTCCCATTGGCCTTATTTGTGGATGGGGTGCATTGACCTTATGGCCTAGAGCCTATCCGTTTGGCCTTATGTTTTAGTTTCATGGCCCTGTGCTTATCTCTCGGATTTATGCCAGTACCTACCTTAGTTTATCTCTGTTGCCTCATTGCTGACCTTATGGCATTGGCATACTCCCCGTTACCATATCCCACGGCATTATCTCTTTCCATTATCCCATTGCCCATATGCTCCAGACCATGTTTCATTTGCCTTATCCTCCTGGCCACGTCCCCCTGACCTTAAGTTCTCACCTCATCCCCTGGGCCTGGAAATCGCATGGCTATTCCGTTAACCGTATCCCACTGGCCTTAACTTGTGGCCCATGCCCGATGTCCCGACCCTATCCCATTGACACTACCTTTCGGGCTTCTCCCAATATCTTTAGCTTCCCATGCAGTATCCCCTGACCCTATGTCATTGATCCTAACCGTCGCTCTTCTTTTCCTGTCCTTATTCTCCATGTGGTGTGCCCTGTTCTTAGCTGCCTGACCACCTCCCTCCCATTGGCCTTGTCCCCTCCCGTTAGCCCATTGGATTAAGCCCTCCTTCTAAGAAAATCCTATGGGCCTTATCACAAAGACCTCATTCCATCGGTCTTATCCCCTTGACCATAATGCCCTGGCCAATCGCAGATCTTGTCTGATCATCTTCATCTTCCTGTCCACCTACCATTGGCTTTTTCTTCCGCGCCATATCCAAATGGCTATATGCCGTCGTCCCTATTGGATTGGCCTAATAACTGACCATATCCCATTAGCCATACCCCCTTCACCATGTCCCATTGGCTTTATCTCATACCCTTAGGCCGTTGGCCGTAGCCCACTGACCCAATCCCATCGACCCGTTCCCTTGACTATAACCCATTGTCCTTATCCCCAAAGCTTAGGCCCTTAGCCATATGCCCCTTTGCCCTGTCCCTTTTGGGCTAATCTCCTGACTTGAGCTCATCGGCCTTACCTCCCTTACCATTTCCTTTGGCCCTAATCCCCATGATTCTATTCCACTGGCCATATTTATGCATGAGGTGCATTGGCCTTATCACCCTGACTGTGGCCCATTGGCTTTAAGCCTCTGACCTGATCTGATTGCCCTTTTGTTTCTGTCTCATTGTCCTGTCCTTCTCTCCCTGACATATACCACTTGCCTTAACTTATGGCCCTACCTCCATGAGTTTACCACATGGGCCCAATCCCTTGACTTCATGCCATTGGTGTGATGCCCCTGACCATATCCCATTGGCCTTATCCCTCGACCTAAGCCCATTGGCGATACCCCTGACTGCATTTAATTGCCCTGTGCCCCTGGACATACCCCATGGACCTTAAGTCCTGACCTCAAACCCCTGCCTTGAATGACCCTGGCTTTCCTTTGCCCTTATCTCCCTGGCCTTAATGATGGCCCCAAGCCCCTGTCCTTTTTGCCTCATGCCCAATCACCCTAACTGAGGCCCACCGACCTTCCCTTTTGGCCTCATGCCAAGAGATTTAGCTCACCAAACCAATACACCTGACCCTACCTCATTGTCCTTAGCCCTGGCCCTTCCCTTCCTGTTGTAAGCCCATGCGTGCTATGCCCTGGCCCTAGCTCCCTGTCCTTCTGCCATTGGCCTTGTCCAACCCCCGTTAGCCCATTTGTGCCTTAGACGCCTCAGGGACAATATGCTATGAGGCTTCTCACCGAGACCTCATTCTTGGGATCCTGTCCCTAACATCCTACCTGTTCCCAGTTCACATGGTGACTTATTGCTCAGCCTTATCTCCCTGCCAATATCCCATTGGCCTTTTCTTCCTCACCTTATCCCAGTGGCCCTGTGCCCATGACCCTGTTGGATTCTCCATATCCCGGACCATATCCCATTAGCCTCATCCCCTCAAAAATGTCCCAGTGGCCTTATTGCCTACTGTTAGCTTGTTGGCCGGACCTCCCTGATCCTATCCCACTGGCGTAATCCACTGACCATATCTCATTGTCCTCATCCCCTAACTTTGGGTCATGGGCCATTTTTCCCTTTCCCTGTCCCATTGGCCTAATCCCCTGACGTGAGTTCACTGGCCTGATCTCCCTGTCCCTTTCCTTTGGGCCCTAGTCCCCGTGACTCTTTCCAATTTGCCTTGTTTGTGGGTGGCATGCATTGGCCTTATGCCCTGGAGCCTATCTGATCGGCCTTGGGTTTTAGTCTCATGGCCCTGTCGTTATCTCCTGGACCTATGTCACAGTCCTTAATTGATACCCGTGCCTACATGAGTTCATCTCTCTGGCCTCATTGCTGACATTATGGCATTGGCCCAGTCCCCCTTGACGTATCCCAAGGCCTTATCCCTTCCCGTTATCCCATTGGCCATAGGTTTCTGACCATGTTTCATTGGCCGTATCCTCCTAGCCATACCACGCTGACCTTAAGTTGTCGCCTCATCCCCTGTGGGCCTCGAATCCCATGGCTTTTCCTTAACCGTATCCCACCGGCCTTAATTTATGGCCTTATGGCCCTGTCCTTATGGGGCGATGTCCGATGCCCTGACCCTATCCCATTGACCCTACCCTTGGGCTTCGCCCAGTTATCTTTAGCTCCCCTTGCCTTATCCCCAGGCCCTATGTCATTGCTCTTACCTGTCGCTCTTCTTTTACTGTCCTTATCCCCCTGTGTGGTGTGCTCTGTCCTTAGCTGCCTGCCCACCTCCCTTTAGCCCACTGGCCTTAGCCCTCTCTCTGATAAAATCCCATGGGCCTTATCTCCAAGACCCCATTCCATTGGTCTTGTCCCTGTGACCATAAGACACTGGCCAATCCCAAATCTTGTCCAATCATCCTGATCCCTCTGACCACTTACCATTGGCCTTTCCCACCTCACCGTTTGCCAACGGCTGTATGCCCACGTCCCTATTAGATTTGCCTAATCACTGACCATATCCCATTAGCCGCATCCCCCTCACCACGTCCCATTTACTTTATGGCCTACCTTTAGGATGTTGGCCATAGCTCCATGACCCGATGCCATTGACCTTTTCCCTTGACCATAACCCATTGTCCTTATCATCGCAGCTTAGGCTGTTGGCCATATGCCCCTCTGTTCTGTCCCTTTGGCCTAATCTCCTGAAAAGAGCTCATCGGCCTTACCTCCTTTACCATATCCTTTGGCCCAAATCCCCATTATTCTTTTCCTCTGGCCATATGTATGCATGACGTGCCTTCGCCTTATCGCGCTAACCATGGTCCATTGGCTCTAAGCCTCTGACCTGATCCGATTGCCCTTTTCTTTTTGTCTCATAGTCCTTTCCTTCTCCCCCTTATATATACCATTTGCCTTACCTTATGGCCCTACCTCCATGAGTTTACCACATGGGCTCGATCCCTTGACTTCACACCATTGGCGTGATACCCCTGACCATATCCCATTGCCTGATCCCTCGACCTAAGCCTATTGGCCGTATCCACCTGAATGCATTTCATTGCCCTGTGCCCCTGGACATATCCCATGGACGTGAAGTTCTGGCCTCAAACCCTTGCCCCGAATGACCCTGGCTTTTCCCTTGACCATATCTCCCTGGCCTTAATTAATGGCCTCATGCCCCTGTCCTTATCGCCCCATGCCCAGTGCCCCTGACCCTGGCCCACTGACATTACCTTTTGGCCTAATGCCAAGAGATTTAGCTCCCCAAGCCTTATCACCTGACCCTATCTCGTTGTCCTTACCCGTGACCCTTCCCTTCATGTCGTAAGCCCTCACGCCCTCACGTGTCATGCCACACCCCTAGACCCCTGCCCTTCTCCCATTGGCCTTGTCCAACGCCCATTAGCCCATTTCGGCCTTAGCCATCTCAGGGACAGTATGCTATGAGGCTTCTCACCGTGATCTCGTTCTAGGGGTATGATCCCTAGGACCCTACCTATTCCCCATTGCCTTATCCCCGCATCGTGTCCCGTGGCCCGCCCTATTCTCTCTGCCCATACCCCCCAATTGGCCTTCTCTACCTCACTGTATCCCAGTGGCTCTGTGCCCATGACCCTGTTGGATTCGCCATATCCCGGACAATATCCCGTTAGCCTCATCCCCTTAAACATGTCACAGTGCCCTTATTGCCTACCCTTAGTCTGTTTCCCATATCCCCCAGACCGAAACACACTGGCCTCATCCCCTGACCCTATCCCACTGGCCTCATCCCCTAACCTTTGGTCATGGGCCGTTTGACCATTTCCCTGTACCATTGGCCTAATCCCGTGACTTGAGCCCATTGGCCTCACCTCCCTGTCTCTTTCCGTTGGGCCCTAATCCCCGCCACTCTTTCCCATTGGCCTTACTTATGGATGGCATGCATTGGCCTTATGCCCAGGTGCCTATCCAATTGGCCCTACATTTTAGTCTCATGGCCCTGTCCTTATCTCCCGGACCTATGCCTCAGTCCTTAATTAATACTCATACCTACATGAGTTTATCTCTCTGGTGTCATTGCTGACCTTATGGCATTGGCCTAGGCCCCCTTACCATATCCCACGGCCTCATCCCTTTCTGTTATCCCATTGGCCATATGCTCCTGACCATGTTTTATTGGCCTTATCCCCCTGGCCGCATCCCACTGACCTTAAGTTCCTGTCTCATCCTCTGGACCTGGAATCCCATGGCTTTTTCTTAACCGTATCCAACCAGCCTTAACTTATCGCCTTATGGCCCTGTCCTTATGGGCCAATGCTCGATGCCCCAACCCTATCCCATTGACCCTACGTTTTGGGCTCCCCCCAATTATCTTTAGGTTCCCATGCCCTATCCCATGGCCTTATGTCATTGCTCCTGTCGCTCTTCTTTTCCTGTCTTTATCCCCCATGTGGTGTGCCCTGTCCTTAGCTGCCTGCCCAACTCCCTCCCATTTGCCTTGTCCCCCTCCCATTAACCTATTGGGCTCAGCCCTCCATCTGACAAAATCACATGGGCCTTATCTCCAAGACCCCATTCCATCGGTCTTATCCCCATGACCATAAGACCCTGGCCAATCCCAGATCTTGTCCGATCATCTTCATCTTCTTGACCACCTACAATTTGCCTTTTCTACCTCACCGTATCCTAACGGTTGTATGGCCACATCCCTGTTGGATTGGACTAATCACCGGCCATATCCCATTAGCCATGCATCCTCCTCACCATGTCCCATTGGCTTTATTGCCTAACCTTAGGCTATTGGCCATAGCCCCCTGACCCAATTCCATTCACCGATTCCCTGGACCATAACCCATTGTCCTTCTGCCTGCTGCTTAGGCCGTTGGCCATATGCCCCTTTGCCCTGTCCCTTTGGCTTAATCTCCTGACTTGAGCTCATTGGCCTTACCTCCCTTAACATTTCCTTTGGCCCTAATCCCCATGATTCTTGTCCACTGGCCATATTTATACATGACGTGCATCCGTGTTATCGCCCTCACTGTGTCCCATTGGCTTTAAGCCTCTGCCTGGATCCTATCTCCCCTATGTTTTCATCTCATCATCCTGTCCTCATCCCCCTGACATATACCATTTGCCTTACCTTATGGCCCTAATTGGTGAGTTTACCACTTGGGCTCGATCTCTTCACTTCATGCCAAAGGCATGATACCTCTGACCATATCCCATAGCCTTATTCCTCGATCTAAGCATATTGGCGATACCCCCTGACCGCATTCCATTGCTCTGTGCCCCTGGACATATCCCATGGACCTTAAGTTCTGGCCTCAAACCCCTGCCCTGAATGACCCTGGCTATTCTCTTGACCATATGTCCCTGGCCTAATTCATGGCCTCATGCTCCTGTCCTTTTTGCCCCATGCCCAATCCACCTGACCCTGGCCCACTGACCTTACCTTTTGGCCTCACGCCAAGAGATGTAGCTCCCCAAGCCTTATCACCTGACTGTATCTGATTGTTCTTATCCCTGGCCCTTCCCTTCCTGTCATAAGCCCTTGCGTGCCATTCCCTGGCCATAGCTCCCTGACCTTACCCATTGGCCTTGTCCAACCCTCATTAGCCCATTTGTGCCTTAGCTGTGTCAGGGAAAATATGCTATGAGGCTTCTCACTGTGACCTCATTCTAGGGGTCTGATCCCTAGGACCCCAACTACTCCCCTTGTCCTTATCCCTACATCGTGTCTGATGGCCCACCCTCATCTCCCTGCCCATATCCCATTGGCCTTTTTTGTTCACCATATCCCAAGAGCTTTGAGCCCATGACCCTGATGGATTCGCCATATCCCAGACCATATCCCATTAGCCTCATCCCCTCCAACATGTCCCAATGTCCTTACTGCCTACCCTTATCCCATTGGCCGGATCCCCCTGACCCTAATCCACTGGCCTCAGCCATGACCACATCCCATTGTCCTCATCCCCTGAACTAGGGCCATGGGCCGTTTGCCCCTTTCCCTGTTCATTTGGCGGCCTAATCCCCTTACTTGAGACCATTGGCCTCACCTCCCTGTCCCTTTCCGTTGGTGCCTAGTCCCTGTGACTCTTTCCCATTTGCCTTATTTGTGGATGGCATGCATTGGCCTTATGCCCCGGAGCCTATCCAATTGGGCTTACATTTTAGTCTCATGGCCCTGTCCTTATCTCTCGGACCTATGCCACAGTCCTTAACTGATACCCGTACCTACCTGAGTTTATCCCTCTGGCCTCACTGCTGACTTTATGGCATTGGCCCAGTCCCTCTTACCGTATCCCTGGGCCTTTTCCCTTCCTGTTATCCCATTGGCCATATGCTCCTGACCATCTTTCATTGGCCTCATCCCTCTGGCCACATCCCACTTAGCTTAAGTTCTGACCTCAACCCTGGGCCTGGAATCCCATGGCTTTTCCGTTAACCTTATCCCACCGGCCTTAAGTTTTGGTCTTGTGGCCCCAGCCTTATGGGCCAATGCCCAATGTCCCGACACTATCCCATTGACCCTACCTTTTGGGCTTTCCCCATTTATCTTTAGCTTCCCATGCCTTATTCCCTGACCATATGTCAATGCTCCTAACTGTTGCTCTTCTTTTCTGTCCTTATCCCCCCGTGTGGTGTGCCCTGTCCTTAGCTGCCTGCCCACCTCCCTCCCATTGGCCTTGTCTCCTCCCGTTAGTGCATAAGCATTAGCCCTCCCACTAACAAAGTCCCATGGACCTTATCTCCAAGCCCCATTCTATCGGTCTTATCCCCGTGACCATAAGACACTGGCCAATCCCAGATCTTGTCTGATCATCGTCATCCCCCTACCACCTACCATTGTCCTTTTCTACCTCACCGTATCCCAATGGCTGTATGCCCATGTCCGTATTGGACTTGCCTAATCACTGACCATATCCCATGAGCCGTATCTCCCTTACCATGTCCCATTGGCTTCATCGCCTACCCCTAGGGTGTTGGCTGTAGCCCCCTGACCCGATGTCATTGCCCTTTTCCCTTGACCATAACCCATTGTCCTCATCCCTGAAGCTTAGGCCATTGGCCATATGCCCCTTTGCCCTGTCCCTTTGGCCTAATCTCCTGACTTGAGCTCATCAGCCTTACCTCCCTTACTATTTCCTTTGGCCCTAATCCCCTTGATTCTTTTGCACTGGCCATATGTATGCATGATGTGCATTGGCCTTATCGCCCTAACTGTGGCCCATTGGCTTTAAGCCTCTGACCGCATCCCATTTCCCTTTGGTTTTAGTCTCATCGTCCTGTCCTCATCCCCCTGACATATACCATTTTCCTTACCTTATGGTCGTACCTCCATGTTTTTACCACATGGGCCCGATCCCTTGAGTTCATGCCTTTGGCGTGATACCCCTGATTATATGCCATGGCCTTATCCCTTGACCTAAGCCCATTGGCTATATCCCCCTGGCCACATTTCATTGCCCTATGCCCCTGGAAATATCCCACGAAGGTTTAGGTCTGGCCTCAAACCCTTGCCTTGAATGACCCTGGCTTTTCCCTTGACCATATCTCCCGGGCCTTAATTGATGACCTCATGCCCCTGCCCTTGTTGCCCCATGCCCAGTGCCCCTGACCCTGGCCCACTGACCTCTGGCCCTTCCCTTTCTGTCCTAAGGCCTCGCGTGCCATGCCCTGGCCCTTACTCCCTACCCTTCCACCATTGTCCTTGTCCAACCCCCATTATCCCATTTGGGTCTTAGCCATCACAAGGACAATATGCTATGAGGCTTCTCACTGTGACCTCATTCTAGGGGTCTGATCCTTAGGACCCTACCTACTCCCCGTGGCCTTATCCCCACATTGTGTTCGATGGCCCGCCCTCATCTCCCTGCTCACATCTCCCCATTAGCCTTTTCTGCCTCACCATATCCCAATGGCTCTGTGCCCATGACCCTGTTGGATTCGCCATATCCCGGACCATATACCATTAGCCTCATCCCATTAAACATGTCCCAGTTCCCTTACTGCCTACCCTTATCCCGTTGGCTTACGTTTTAGTCTCATGGCCCTGCCCTTATCTCCCAGACCTATGCCACAATCCTTAACTGATACCCATACCTATGTGAGTTTATTTCTCTGGCCTCATTGCTGACCTTATGGCATTGGCCTCATCCCCATTACCATATCCCATGGCATTATCCCTTCCCATTATCCAATTGGCCATATGCTCCTGACCATGTTTCATTGGCCTCATCCTCCTGGCCGCGTGGCCCTGACCTTCAGTTGTCACCTCTTCCCCTGGGCCTGGAATCCCATGGCTTTTCCGTTATCCGTATCCCACCGGCCTTAACTTGTGGCCTTATGGCCCTGTCCTTATGGGCTGGTGTCCGAAGCCCCGACCCTATCCCATAGACCCTACCGTTTGGGCTTTCCCCAATATCTTTAGCTCCCCATGCCTTATCCCTTGACCCCATGTCGTTGCTCCTGTCGCTCTTCTTTTCTTGTCCTTATCCCGAGTGTGATGTGCCCTGTCCTTAGCTGCCTGCCCACCTCACTCCCATTGGCCTTGTCCCCTCACATTAGCCCACTGTCCTTAGCCCTCTCTCTGATAAAATCCCATGGGCCTTATCTCCAAGACCTCATTCCATTAGTTTTACCCTGTGACCATAAGACACTGGCCAATCCCAGATCTTGTCTGATCATCCTAACCCCCCTGACCACCTAGTATTGGCCTTTTCACCTCAATGTATCCCAACGGCTGTATGCCCACGTCCCTATTGGATTCTCCTAATCACTGACCATATCCCATTAGCCTTATCCCCCTTACCATGTCCCACTGGCTTTATCGTCTACCCTTTGGCCGGTGGCCATAGCCCCCTCATCAGATCCCATGGACCCGTTCCTTTGACCATAACCCATTGTCATAATCCCTAAAACTAGGCCGTTGTCCACATGCCCCTTTGCCCTGTTCCCTTGGCCTCACCTGCCTTATCTCCCTTACCATTTCTTTGGCCCTAATCCCCTTACTTCTTTTCCACCGGCCATATGTATTCATGACGTGCAATGGCCTTATCGCTCTTACCGTGGCCCATGCTTTAAGCCTCCTACCAGATTCGATTTCCCTTATGTTGTAGTCTCATTGTCCTCTCCTCATCCCCCTGACATATACCATTTGCCTTAACTTATGGCCCTACCTCCGTGAGTTTACCACATGGGCCTGATCCCTTGACTTCATGCCATTGGCGTGATACCCCTGATTATATCCCATGGCCTTATCCCTTGACCTAAGCCTATTGGCTATATCCCCCTGACCACATTTCATTGCCCTATGCCCCTGGAAATATCCCACGAACGTTTAAGTCTGGCCTCAAAACCTTGCCTTGAATGACCCTGCCTTTTCCTTTGACCATATCTCCCTGTCCTTAATTAATGGCCTCATGCCCCTGTCCTTATTGCCCCATGCCCAGTGCCCCTGACCCTGGTCCACTGACCTTACCTTTTGGCCTCATGCCAAGAGATTTAGCTCCCCAAGCCTTATCACCTGACCCTATCTCATTGTCCTTACCCTTGGTCCTTCCCTTCGTATTGTAAGCCCTATCTCCACATCCTGACGGATGGCCCGCCCTCATCTTCCTGCCTATATCTCATTGGCCTTTCTGTGTCATCTTATCCCAATGGCTCTGTGTCCTTAACCCTGTTGGATTCACTATATCCCAGACCATACCCTTTTAGCCTCATCCCCTCAAACATGTGCCAATGGCCTTACTGCCTACCCTTAGCCCATTGACTGGATCCCCCTGACCCTATCCCACTGGCCTCATCCCCCGACCACATCCGATTGTCCTTATCCTTTATCCTTTGGCCATGGGCCGTTTGCCCCTTTCCTGGTCCCGTTGGTCTAATTCCGTGAGTTGAGCCCATTGGTCTCACTTCCCTGTCCCTTTCCCTTGGGGCCTAGTCCCCGTGATGTTTTCCCATTGGCCTTATTGTGGATGGCCTTCATTGGCCTTATGCCCTGGAGCCTATGTGATTAGCTTTCGTTTTAGTCTCATGGCCCTGTCCCTATTTCCCGGACCTATGCCACAGACCTATGCCTTATTTCTCGGACCTATATCCTTAAGTGATACCCGTACCTACCTGAGTTTATCCCTCTGGCCTCAGTGCTGACCTTATGGCATTGGCCCAGTCCCTCTTACCATATCCCACAGCCTTATCCCTTTCCGTTTTCCCATTGGCCATATGCTCCTGACCATGATCCATTGGCCTTATCCCCCTGGCTGCATGCCACTGACGTTAAGTTTCTACCCCATCCCATGGACCTGGAATCCCATGGCTTTTTCTTAACCTGATCCCACTGGCCTTATTTTATGGCCTTTTGGCCCTGTCCTTATTGGCCAATACCCGATGATCCGACCCTATCCCATTGACCCTATCTTTTGGGCTTCCCCCAATTATCTTTAGCTCCCCATGCCTTGTCCCTTGGCCTTGTGTCGTTGCTCCTAACTGTCACTCTTATTTTCCTGTCCTTATCCCCCGTGTCGTGTGCCCTGTCCTTAGCTGCCTGCCCACCTTCCTCCCATTGGCCTTGTCCACTCCCATTAGCCCATGGGATTCAGCCCTCCCTCTGACAAAATCCCATGGGCCTTATCTCCAAGACCCCATTCCATTGGTCTTATTCCTGTTACCAGAAGACCCTGGCCAATCCCAGATCTTGTCTGATCATCCTCATCCCCCTGATGACCTGTCATTGGCCTTTCCTACTTCACCGTATCCCAAGGGCTGTATGCCCCCGTCCGGATTGGACTGGCCTAATCACTGACCATATCCCATTACCCATATCCCCCTCACCATGTCCCTTTGGCTTTATCGCCTACCCTTAGGCCGTCGGCCGTAGCTCCCTGACCCGATGCTATTGACCTTTTCCCTTGACCATAACCCATTGTTCTTATGCCCGCAGCTTAGGCCATTGGCCATATGTCCCTTTGCCCTGTGCCTTTGGCCTAATCTCTAAGGCTTATCGGCCTTACCTTCCTTAACATTTCCTTTTGCCTGAATCTTCATGATTCTTTTCCACTGGCCATAATTATGCTTGACATGCATTGGCCTTATCGCCCTGACCGTGGCCCATTGGCTTTAAGCCTCTGACTGGATCCAATTGCCCTTATATTTTCGTCTCATCATCCTGTCCTCGTCCCCCTGACATATTCCATTTGCTTTCACTTATGTCCCTACCTCCATGAGTTTACCACATGGGCCCGATCCCTTGACTTCATGCCATTGACATGATACCCCTGACCATGTCCCATGGCCTGATCCCTCGACCTAAGCCCATTGGCCATATCCCCCTGACCGCATTTCATTGCCCTTTGCCCAGGACATATCCCATGGACCTTCATTTCTGTCCTCAACTCCCTGCTCTGAATGACCCTGGCTTTTCCCTTCACCATATTTCCTTGGCCTTAATTGATGGCCTCATGCCCCTGCCGTTATTGCCCCATACCCAGTGTCCTTGACTCTGGCCTACTGTCCTTACTTTCTGGCTCATGCGAAGAGATTTAGCAACCCAAGCCTTATCTCCTGACCCTATCTCATTTTCCTTAGCCTGGACCCTTCACTTTCTGTCATAAGCCCTCACATGCCAAGCTCTGGCCCCCAGGTCCTTGCCCTTCCTCCATTGGCCTTGTCCAACCCCCATTAGCCCATTTGGGCCTTAGCCATCTCAGGGACAATATGCTATGTGGCTTCTCACCGTGACCTCATTCTGAAGGTCGGATGCCTAGGACCCTACCTGCTCCCTGTGGCCTTATCTCTAAATCTATCTGATGGCCCCCCACATCTCCCTGCCCATATCCCATTGGCCTTTTCTGCCTCTCCATATCACAATGGCTCTGTGCCCATGACCCTGTTGGATTGACCATATACGGACAATATCCCATTAGCCTCATCTTAAACATTCCCCATGGCCTTACTGCCTACCTTTAGCCCATTGGCCGTATCCCTCTGACCCTATCCCAGTAGCCTCATCCCCTGACCACATCCCATTGTCCTCATCTCCTAACCTTGGTCCATTGGCCGTTTGCACCTTTCCCTGTCCCATTTGCCTAATCCCCTGACTTGAGCCCATTAGCCCCACCTCCCTGTCCCTTTCCCTTGGCCCCTAGTCCCCATGACTCTTTCTCTTTGGACTTATTTGTGGATGGCATGCATTGGCCATGTGTACCAGAGTCTCATGGCTCTGTCCTTATCTCCCGGACCTATAGTACAGCCCTTAACTGATACCCATACCTACATGAGTTTATCTCTCTGCCTCATTGCTGACCTTATGGCATTGGCCTGGTCCCCCTTACCACATCCCTTGGCCTTATCCCTTCCCGTTATCCCATTGGCCATATTCTCCTGACCATGTATCCTTGGCCTTATCGCCCTGGCCGTATCCCACTGACCTTACGTTCCCGCCTCATCCCCTGGGCCTGGAATCCCATGGCTTTTCCTTAACCGCATCCCACTGGCCTTAATTTGTGGCCTTATGGCCCTGTCCTTGTGGGGCGATGTCCAATGCCCCGACCCTATCCTACTGACCCTACGTTTTGGCCTTCCTGTAGTTATCTTTAGCTCCCCATGCCTAACTCCAGTCCCTGTGTCATTGCTCCTGTTGCTCTTCTTTTACTGTCCTTATTCCCTGTGTGGTGTGCCCTGTCCTTAACTGCCTGCCCACCTCCCTCCCATTGGCCTTGTCCCCTACCGTTAGGTCATTGGCCCTATCCCCCCCTCTGTAAAATCCCAAAGGCCTTATCTCCAAGACCGCATTCCATCGGTCTTATCCCCGTGACCATAAGACACTGGCCAATCCCAGATCTTGTCTGATCATCATCATCACCCTGACCACCTACCATTGGCCTCTTCTACCTCACCGTATCCCAATGGCTGTATGCCCACATCTATGTTGGATTGGCCTGATCACCGAATTAGCTGAATCCCCTCACCATGTCCCATTGTTTTATCGCCCACCCCTAGGCCATTGGCCATAGACTCCTGACCTGATGCCATTGACCTATTTCCTTGACCATAACCCATTGTCCTTATCCCCGAAGCTTAGGCCATTGGCCATATGCCCCTTTGCCCTGTCCCTTTGGGCTAATCTCCTCACTCGAGCTCACAGGCCTTACTTCTCTTAGCATTTGCTTTGGCCCTAATCCCCATGATTCTTTTCCTCTGGCCATATTTATCCATGACGTGCATGGCCTTATTTCCCTGACCATGGCCCATTGGCTTAAGCCTCCTACCTGATCCGATTGCCCTTATGTTTTAGTCTCATCGTCCTGTCCTTATCCCCATGACATATACCATTTGCCTTGACTTACGTCTCTACCTCTGTGAGTTTACCACACAGGCCCAATCCCTTGACTTCATGCCATTGGCGTGATACCCTGACCATATCCCAAGGCCAATCCCTCGAGCTAAGCCCATTGGCGATACCCCTGACCACATTTCTTTGCCCTGTGCCCCTGGACATACCCCATGGATCTTAAGTTCTGGCCTCAAACCCTTGCCCTTAATGACCCTGGCTTTCCCCTTGGCCATGTCTGCCTGGCCTTAATTCATGGCCTCATGCCCCTGTCCTCATTGCCCCATGCCCAATCCCCCTGACCCTGGCCTGCTGACCTTATCTTTTCGCCTCATGTGAAGAGATTTAGCTCCCCAAGCCTTATCATCTGACACTGTCTCATTGTCCTTACCCCTGGCCCTTCCCTTTCTGTCGTAAGCCCTTGCGTGCCATGCTGTAGCCCTAGCTCATTGCCCTTCCCCCATTGGTGTTGTCCAACCCCCATTAGCCTATTTGGGCCTTAGCCGTCTCAGGGACAGTATACTATGAGGCTTCTCCCTGTGACCTCATTCTAGGGGTCAGATCCCTAGGACCCTACCTATTCCCAGTGGCCTTATCCCCACATCCTGTCCGATGGCCCGCCCTCATTTCCCTGCCCATATCCCATTGGCCTTTTCTGCCTCACCGTATCCCAATGGCTCTGTGTCCATGACCCCATTGGATTCGCCATATCCTGGACCATATCCCATTAGCCTCATCCCCTTAAACATGTCCCAATGGCCTTACTGCCTACCCTTAGCCCGTTGGCCAGATCCCTCTAACCCTATCCCTCTGGCCTCATCCCCTAACCTTGGGCCATGGGCTGTTTGCCCCTTTCCCTGTACCATTGGCCTAATCCCCTGACTTGAGCCCATTGGCCTCACTTCCCTGTCCCTTTCCCTTGTGCCCTAGTCCCCGTGACTCTTTCCCATTGGCTTTATTCGTGGATGGCATGCGTTGGCCTTATGCCGTGGAGCCTATCCGATTGGGCTTACATTTCAGTCTCATGGCCCTGTCCTTATCTCCTGGACCTATGCCACAGTCCTTAATTGATACCGATACCTACATGAGTTCATCTCTCTGGCCTCATTGCTGACCTTATGGCATTGGCCTAGTCCCCTTTACCGTATCCCACGGCCTTATCCCTTTCCGTTATCCCATTGGCCATATGCTCCTGACCATGTTTCATTGGCTTTATCCCCCTGGCTGCATGCCACTGACCCTAAGTTCCTGCCTCATCCCCTGGGCCTGGAATCCCATGGCTTTTCCTTAACTGGATCCTATCGGCCTTAACTGATTGGCTTATGGGCCTGTCCTTATGGGCCAATGCCCGATGCCCTGACCCTATCCCATTGACACTACCTTTTGGGCTCCCCCCAATTATCTTTAGCCCCCTATGCCTTATCCCGTGACCCTATGCCATTGCTCCTATCTGTCGCTCTTCTTTTCCTGTCCTTATCCCCTGTGTTGTGTGTCGTGTCCTTAGCTGCCTGCCCACCTCCCTCCCTTTGGCCTTGTCCTCTCCTGTTACCCCATTGGCCTTAGCCCTCTCTCTGACAAAATCCCATGGGCCTTGTCTCCAAGACCCCATTCCATCGATCTTATCCCCGTGACCATAATACACTGTCCATTCCAGATCTTGTCCGAACTTCCTCAACCCCCGACCACCTACCATTTGCCTTTCCTACCTCGCTGTATCCCATCGGCTGTATGCCCACGTCCCTGTTGGATTGGCCAAATATCAGACAATATCCCATGAGCCGCATCCCCCTCACCATGTATCATTGGCTTTATCACCTAACCTTAGGTTGTTGGCCCTAGCCCCCTCACCCGATCCCATTGACCCTTTCCATTGACCATAACCCATTGTCCTTATCCCTAAAGCTTAGGGCGTTGGCCACATGTCCCTTTGCCCCGTCCCTTTGGCCTAATCTCCTGACTTGAGCTCATCAGCCTTACCTCCCTTATCTTTTCTTTGGCCCGAATCCCCATGATTCTTGTCTGCTGGCCGTATTCATGCATGAGGTGCATTGGCCTTATTGCCCTGAGCCTGGCCGATTAGCCTTAAGCCTCTGAACATGTGCTATTGCCTGTATGTTTTAGTCTCACTGCCCTGTGTTCGTGCCACTATTTTCCTTAACTTATGGCCACACCTCCATCAGCTTACCTCATTGGCCTCATCCCTTGACCTTATGCCTTTGTCCTCACACCCCGATCATTTCCGATGGTCTTATCCCTGCACCTAAGCCCACTGGCAATATCCCTGTGATCACATTTCATCATGTTATCTTGGATATATCCCTATGACCTTGATTGATAGAAGAGATAGGGCAAAGCTCTGTGTTAAACATGAGTGGGAGCATGTCATTTTCAGGAAAGAAAGGGATTCTTAGTCCATGGCAACATGCTGGGGTACTATTAGATCAGAGGAGCGCCATGCCATGTCTTTCTACTTGTAGTAGATGCGGCTCCGACCCCCCTGAACTGATACGAGGAGAAGTAAACTGAATTGGGAAGCATCACTATAGCCATGGCCATTTGTAACTAAAGTCCCCTAGGACTTGTTTCCACTTATTTGGTTGGGTGGTTTGTGACCTCCCTGTTGGTGAGAGGTTTCGTTGGTGGATGAAAATCTAGTGGATTAGTGGGACTCGGAACCTGTTTTGGATTTGGAGTTTTTTGCAGTTCCCAGGGAACAGGAGGATTAGACCACCTATTTGGGTAGGGTTTTTGAACCTTGTAGTTGGGGTGGCATTTATGCTCTTTGGTTTCCCATTTGTGAAATTTCTGTCCCTGTTGCAGGGCATTTTGGGTAGTGTTTGTCCCCTTTGCGTCCCCATGTTTCATTGGCCTAGTATTTTGTGTTGAGAATTCTCTATATTGTCTGTGTTTGTTTTTCAAAGTTTTGTTGCGCTATAGGAGACTCCCTTTGGACAAATTTTGGCCTAATGGTTAACTTACAGCTGCAGAACTATGTGTAAGGAAGATTGTTTGATTGTAATCCAGTGTATGTGCTGGAGCATGAGGAAAAGTGACTGTTAAAGGAAACTTTAAATTATACCATGTTATAACTGGAATTATTTTATTAAAGGTCAGGTAAATGGGACAAGATCCCATATATTTTGGCTTTTTAGGTAGGAAATGTCTTTTCGAGGTTGGACATTTCGTGTTTGATGACGTAATGTGATCTTAAAGGCTTGGGACAAAGTTTACAGTTTAATTAAACAATTAAATCTCTGGGGTGGAAGGGGGAACTGGTGCATGGGCGTGACCTTCCACCCAGTAGCAAGGGGGTTGGAGAGAGAGCACCTGTCGCCCCCACCCCTAGGTGTGTTTACTCTCCAGAAGGTGGTCAGGCAGTGGCTACAGTGCCTGTGGCTGATCTTCAGGAAGGCACTAACACCTGCCACAGCCATGTTGACAGCCAGAGAAGGGAAATGGAATGGGGTGGAGGGAGACACGTCTGCCACCTGATCACCCCCCCTCCCCGCACCAGGTGTACAGGCTCAACAGAGGCAGCAGCCAGCCAGGGAAGAGGGAGAACAGTGTATTATGCCTGGCAGAATTCCTATCTGCCTTTGGTGTGTTCCTACAACAGGAGCTGGGTTCTTAAGAAAATTTCTTATTTACACACCTCCAATGCTGTACAAGCTGTCTGTGGCTGTCATGACGAAGGCGGGCTCAGACGATCAGGGAGCCCCCCTGTGTTGTCTACACTCCCCCAGCCTGTGCTGCTGGGAAGGGTGGCCGAGGGTGGGACTGAAACCTCTCAGTCACATGCCCACTAAATTGTGACTCACAGTCAGGAATGGTCTCCATTTCTAGGACCGGGCAGAAAACTCAATTTGGCCAGGGGATGTTCCATAATCAGAAGGGGACAAATTATGTACAGTTAGTATGCTTTTTGTAAAAAGAAAGGACATTAAGAAGAGCATTGCCCAGATGTTATAAAGGCCTCCAGATAGTAAGAAACCCCCAGGAGAGAAAAAGTTTTTTTAAGTCTAGGACTCATACAGCGAAGGAGGGGGTCAGGGCCCCCTGTCTCCAAATATCCCCACAGGAGCTCTCCGAAAAAGCAGAGAGTGGGGATTCGTTTAGTGCCAAGCCACGTGGACAGAAGCGGTCTGGGGGCTCCTTCCTCCCGCTGCAGCGTCGACCCCAGCACCAGCCTCACCTGGCACTGAGCTGGGCAGGCAGAGAGTGGTGGGGAAGGGGCCAAACAAGAGTGAGGCAGCCACGGAACTTGAATGGTACTCAGTAACATTTAAATGGCAGGATCCTTGGACTGGAATGGCTTTACAGTGCTGTTAGACTGTGTGAAGAATTTTTTAAAAGGGGGTCTTCTGCTCTGTGTGATGGAAGATTAACAGATTTGTGAACCTGCAATTGGACAGATTTATAAACTTATATTAGCTTGTCTGGGCTTCTCGAGAATAGCATCTAGATTCCAGACTCCAGACTGATGGTAAAGCCCTTATATGGAGAAAGTCAACAAATGAGCCTTAGACTCTTAGAATTGATGCTCAGAGGCATCCCAAGGCCAGTGGCACATTTCTCGAAGCCACTGAACAATATTGTGAGAAGATGGTGTCCTTGATAAATTGTTATTAAAGACTATTTCTATACTCAATCCAGCCACCCTTTTGCCTTTACACCATGACTGTTTAGAGGTTCTGGAGATTGTATTCTAGCAGGATGGATGTGTCAGAGCAGTGGATGCCAGAACAAAATTGGGATTTTTCACTGGTGGCACAGCTTTATGGGCAAGGAGGGACTGGATATGCAGTGATCATAGCAGTGGCACTGCCACCTGGGACTTCAGCCCAGGAAGCTGAGTTGCAGTTATTGAGAGGAAAAAGGTAAACATCTAAATATGCTTTTATGATTGTTCATATTTATAGTGCCATTTGAAAGAAAAAGGCATCTCCTGACAGCAGGAGGTAAGAATATTAAGTGTGCCACTGAAATAATGGCCTTGATACAGGCTGTGGCTGAGCCAGGCAGGTGGGCAACATGGCAAAAAGAAGTCAGGCCACTGGCAGTGCTAAAAAGGCTACTGGAGGCAATCTGTTCTCCGGGTCTTGATACTCTGGCTCTTTTTAGACCCCCTTAAAAGCCGAAGACTGGGACTCTGCCATTTGGGATGGCACAGGTAAGTGGAGACAGAATTCTTATGGACTCATTCTCTTACCTGAAGTTTTGGTTTGGCCTCTTATGAGGCACCTACACAAATGCCTTAATCGATTTAAGGAACGTGATTTGGGAGAATCCTATTTGCAATGGACTGTTTTTGTGCTTGCCTTAATGGATTTGGTGGGACCTCATTTGAGAGGACCCTGTACAACAAACTGTTTATATGCTAAAGGTGGTCCAAGGACAGAAAGGGAACCCACTGCACTGGGTGCCCAACACATAGGGTGCCCAGCCCTTTCAGCGATGGACAGTTTCACTCAGTATTAGTAGGTATATTTTCAGGCTGCAAAGGGACAGAGTCTGAAGCTCGAAGATGGGCTCCTACCAGGAGCTGCTGGCCCGGAACAGGGCCTTCGCTGAGTTCCTGTGCATGTATGCCTGCAGAGCAGGAACAAACCTTTGGGGACTATGAGATGACGGACATCAATAGTCCAGAGAAAGAGGCCAAGCAGGTTGAAAATGGCATGCTGGCGATGGACGCCGTGGACAGGCAGCTGCAGGGACAGCTCAGCAGCTGCTCTTGCTACAGTGAGGATGTCAACAAGGAGCACAGCAGCATGTAGAAATCTGAGGCCAAGAAGAAAAGGACCTGGAAAACCGTTGGAGGCAAATGAGGGCAACGTCGACAGGATCCAGGAGCCTAGGGAAGTCCTGGGCATTTCACAAGATGATTACTCCATGGCGATGCTGCTTCCTGTGGTCTGCACCTGGGTCTACTGCACAGTGTCCTGTGTTTGCCCATGAATTCTGAGTGGAGCCTCAGTGGGAACATGGTGAGCCTTTTCTATATGGTGGACTCAATGATCTCACAGGTCATAAAGATGTTCATAGCCTCCCCATCTCCATATAAAGCAGTAATGGACATGTTTTTTTGATTGGAGATAACCCAGTAAGTAAGCAAAGTCCTACATCTAGAATAAAAATATATACATTCTAAAATTGATGCAGAAAAGTAGAATAGGATATTGCTGTTTGTCCTCCTCTGAATAAGGTTATCCCTCAGAAGCAGACTTAAGTTAAGCCCCTAAGAAATGGTTGATGAGAGATCCTTCCTAAGACTGTGAGGTTAAGTATGATAATATAGGGATGAATTAAAAAGCAGGGTAAAGCACTATGCCAAATGAGTGGATCTCATACTAACCACCATGTATGAGTGTGCCTCTTTCAGGTCTCCACCCCAGTGGGAAACAAAGAAGTGGAAGAGACCCTATGAAGTTCCTCTAACAGCTCATACTTCATTGAAATTGTCAGAAATGAAACTTTGGGTCCATCATACCAGGGTAAAGAGATGTCCCATGGAAGAAAAGAACCAGCCCCAGTGGAGGGGCCAGCCTTTAGGTGATCTAAAGTAACTATTCTAAAGTAAGGAAGGGGAAAAATAAAAATGTTAATATTTTCTAACCTTTCTTTGATAATTTGTTGTCTATAGGATAGACAGACAACTCCTTAGTGAGGATTTCCCTGGGCTGTCACCTCTTCTGTTGATCTGTATGTGTCATCCTAAGCCTTGTTCAGTGCTATTATATGATTTCCGAATTTGCAGAAGCTGGTCTCTCGGATCACCTACAGGGTACAACTAATAACTCTGCACTCAGAGGTCCCATGCTTCTTTTCTAGCCCAGCCCTGTATTGGACATTGTCCACAAGGCGACAGTCCATTTTGCCTTGCCAGTCTTCACTGTTGTAGTTACAATTTTTTCCTCCTGTTTTTTCTCCTGTTGATTTTTTTCTCCTAAATACACTGCCAAAGCTTTGCAATGACATACATAAGAATAAACCTTCCATCTATAACGTTGCCCCCATTTCAGCAGGATGTAGCCTGATAACTATGTCGCCCCGCCTCCCACAGATATGAAAGTGTAAAATTGAGAATGGGGAATATGTAACAGATGGAAGAGCCTGAAGAAAAAAAAATATATTTTCTGTCTCTTTAAAACTTCCCCCACTCTTTTTGGGAACTGCAGCCTGGCTTGCATCCCTGAGGCAGGTTAAGTCCTTTGTTAAAAGAGATAACACCATCCCAGTGCCTGGCAGAGGTCACAGGCTTCATCTTTGGCAGAGATGGAACAATTAAAATAGTTAATGGTGTTTGTACCTCCATAGTATTCTGAAATTAAAAAATAAATTTAAAGGGTGTGCCCAGAGCAGGGGGCCTGAGGAGTGGCTCCTCTGTTTACAACACACCCAACAGCAATCCCGGGTCATTGTGACAAAGGGCGGCACAGAACTTGTGGCTTCCCTGCAAACAAATGGCCTACACTCATGGAAGAAAACAAATAAATAAATTAAAAAAAAATTAAAATGAATTTTGTAATCACAATAGCCTCGAACTGAAGGGCCCTCCCATTAAAAGCTCTGTATTTCTGTTTATGTTCAGGAAATTTGGATTTTGAGATGAATGCCCTGGTCTTATCCCCTGGCTGTGCTTCCCTGGCCTTATTCTTCTGGGCTAACCCACCTGGTCTTACTAACCTCCTGACATTAGTCTGGTGGTCTTAATCTTATTGATTTACCACCTGCCCTTAATCTTTTGGCCTTACTCTTTCAGTCTGCTAGGGGCCTTAGCCCCTAGCCTCACTACCTTGGCCTTACCAACTGGGATTACTCACCTGGCCTTACTCTCCAGGTCTTACCCATTCGGCCTTCATATCTGGCCTTAACTTTCAGGTCTTACTCACCTGGCCTTGCCATACTGCCCTTAATCCTAGTGGCATTTGTCCCCTGGCCAAACCCCCTAGCTTTATCTTCTGGTTTTATGACCCTGGCCTTATTCCCTGACTTTACCTCCCTGTTTTTTTTTTAATCCACCTGACCTTACACACCAGGCTTTATACCATCATGTCCTACCCTAGTGGCTGTAACCTCATGGCCACACACACTATATCTTAACTTCTTGGCCTTAACCCACCTTTGCTTTGCTACCTAGTATTATTCAGCTGGCCTCAAAATCCATGTCTTAGCTTCACTGTCTTACCAACCTGGTATTAGCTTATTGGCCTTATATGGCTGGCTTACCCAACTGGCCTTAATCTTCTGGTCTTAGCCTACTGGACTTACCTGCTGTTAACTACCTGGTGTTAAATGGCATTCTCTACCTGTATTACCCACCCAACTCCCTATACATCCTTAGCCACCATGTCTTATCCACCTGGGCTTCACTTGTGGCCTTAACCTACTGTGCTATTGACCTGTCTTTACTCTCCATGCCTTACCCACCTGGCTCTATTATCCTCCAGGCATTACTTACCCAATCTGAACCTCATGACTGAACCCACTTGCCCTTAAGTCTGTGGCCTTTTCCACATGTCCTTACCCCTAGAAAGTTACCATTTTATGCATTAACTCTACCCATTCCCCCACCCCACCCCTGTTTGTTTGGTTTTACCCTTTTGGCCTCACCCACATGGCCCTACCTACATAGCCAGCCTCACACATCTGGCTTTGACGACTGGAATTCTTCTTTTTACCCACCTGGCATTAACCACTGTGCTTGCCACCTGATATTATGCCTGACTTAACTTTCTAACTGTACCCACTTAGTTTTTAATCACCTAGCTTTATATAGCTGGCTTTAACCTGCTTGTATTACCCACCTGGCCTTACCTATCTGGTCTTAATTCCCTTGCCTTACATACCTGACCTTAGATACCTGGTCTACCCACCTGGCCTTATCCATCCAGCCATACTTCCTTGTTTTTACACTTTTGGCCTAATCCCCAGTGTTCTCTTGGCCTTGCTTACCTGGACCTATCCACCTGGCCAATACTCATGCAGTCTTGTTCTCTTGATCATACACACTTTGCTTTACCTTTCTTGCCTTAATTTCACAGCCGTAATGTAGTGGCTGCACCCATCTATCCTTACCTACCTGGCCTCAGCCAATTGGTCTTCCCTACCTGCCTTTCTTCCTGACCTTATTCCTCTGGGGCATAAGGTTTTCCCCCTGGCCTTGGCCAGGGACTGGCTCGCCAGCCCCCACCACTGCTATCTTCTCACCAGGGGAGCTTCCACCTGATCTCTACAGTCTGGTGCTATATCAAGGGTGGTGGCCTTAGGAGGTGCCATCCATGCATGGCCAGCATTCTCACTCCGGTTGTCTTCCAAGTTGCATCACAGGCCCCTGGGCGTGGCAGAGCCTGTGTTCCTACAGGACCTCCGAGGCCAGCATGATGGAGATTCCTGGCAGGAACCAGGGGTCCAAGCCTAGACCTGGAAACTGCTGGGTCCCTGTGTGAGGTCCTTCTTTCTTCCCTGGCCTGGCTGGCTCGCCCTTGGCCTGTGTAGCAGGTGGCCTACACGGTAAGCATGAAGTCCCTTTACCCAGCCCCTGTCACAGCTCAGGGGGGGCATCGGGGTGGAGCCTGCAGCGCAGTCAGGCTGAGAAAGGGCAGTTGAGCTGCTGTCCATGTGTTGGATCTCTCACAGGTGGTCTTTCTGGCCCACCTGGCTGTGATCCTGCCATAGAGCTCATGGGCAGCTCTGGCTTTCCCCTTATTCTGTCGTGGTGTTTTGGAGAAGTCCAGGAAATTGCCCAGTGGCCTTGCCAGACTTAGCGTCTTGGCAGCCTAACTTGAAGCCAGATCCTCTCACCCCTGGTGACCCCAACTTTTACCTGGGGTGACACCATGGGGTCAGAATTTGTTATCTCAATTTCTTCTATGGAAGAGTGCGTTTGGGTATATTTAAGTTGTTTACTTTTATACTCATGAAATCCATAAACCCCATCCCTGTCGCTGGTCCTGCTGCCTGTGGTAAGTGGCCTCACAGGGTTGACCCGCGTGTTGGAGAGCACCACATATGTGTGCACCCTTGGGGTTCACGCTGCCCTGCGTGGCCAACCACACTCGCTTCCCGAGGCCGCACGTCTGAGGCTTCCCCTAGATACGGATCTCTGGGCTGAAGCTCTGCCCCCTGGGACTGACGTTTCACTGAGAATTGGCAGACAAAGTTTTCACTGGCTTTCTTGGAGAAGCAGGATGAGGCTGAGAATTCTGGTAAGTTTTCTTCCTAAGATGCTTACGGCGATGTTTGTACTCTCTGTGTTAAATATATGCTACCTTTTCTTTAACTTTCTATTGTGAGCAGTTTTCTCTGCCATGGAGACCTTGGTTTTCAGTGACCATGTGGGTTTTGTGTGTCACGACCATTTCCAGGAGACGGAGCTGTTGGCACTAGCAGGAAGCACACCCTGGGCACAGCTCCAAAGACCTGGGTGTTCTCCCGGGTGTTGCTGGAGTTGTTTGCAGGACGGGCACCTTTTTGTCTTCTCAGGATGGTATTTCATAGAACCCTTTAGCACGGATGATTTGTTAACAACTTTAACTTTGTAGTTCTTATCGATATCGTATTTGTTATTATTGTTATTTTCTGCAGGTTGTTCTAAGTGCAGAACTAAAAGTTTTGATATACTAGAATTTTAGGACTACAAAAGGTAAGGGAGACTGTTGTGGAAATATGTCCACTGATGAATGTATAAAGATGGATGTGTTTATGATTTGACGATATCGAATCCTTTTGTTAACCGGAAACTCCTACCGTAGAAGGTTTCTTGCTCTAGAAACCCTCGTGGATGAACTCAGGGCCTCATAACGTTTGTACATACCCACACATGCACACCAGTAGCTTTGTTCATTTTGATTTTTAACTTATGTGCACTATTTGCAAAAGTTTAGAAGATGCAGACAAATGTAAAGAAGAAAATAAGGATCACTTGTATTTCTTCCACTCACAGATAAGGAAGCAGCTCAGCAGTGGTGTGGGCTCCTCAAGGAGCTTCCTCTGTGGCCGGCCACCCGAATGCTGTTGAGAAGTGAAGGCTCTGGCATGGTACCGTGGTGCCCACCCTGTCACAGCAGGGCTCTCGCTGACTTCTGCCTCCCTGTGGACTTCGAGCGCCAGGCTGTGGACAGCCCTCCCCCCGTGCTTCCTCAGCAAGGAGGTAGGAGGGGTGCTGGATCCTGCTGCTCTGCTCAGGCTAGTCCTTCAGTGTGTGTCCCAAGGATGGAGATCATAGGCACAGAGCCCTCTTAGGATTAAGTACATTTTTGAGCTTTTCATCTTGACGATTTGTATCATTCGCAAATTACTTGAGAAAAATACTGTTCAATTGAGCATTTAATAATATTTTCAGAAATTTCAGGCAGGATATTTTTTATTTATTTTTACTTTTTATTTTTTTTGAGACAGAGTCTCACTCTGTTGCCCAGGCTAGAGTGAGTGCCGTGGCGTCAGCCTAGCTCACAGCAACCTCAAACTCCTGGGCTCAAGCAATCCTGCTGCCTCAGCCTCCCAAGTAGCTGGGACTACAGGCATGCGCCACCATGCCCAACTGATTTTTTTTCTATATATATTAGTTGGCCAATTAATTTCTTTCTATTTATACTAGAGATGGGGTCTCCCTCTTGTTCAGGCTGTTTTTGAAATCCTGACCTTGAGCAATCCTCCTGCCTCGTCCTCCCAGAGTGCTAGGATTACAGGCGTGAGCCACTGCGCCCGGCCCACAATATTTTTTATTCAAGTCATCAAGCAGAAACAATAATGAAAAAGTTCTCAAATTTCTTTCCCTGGAAATGATAAAGTCCCTTATTCTGGTGATTACTTTGAATTTCTCTGTGTTCTGTATGCATCCAAGTCAGCTTTCTTAATACCACATGCCGGTTATCTCCTTTTTATACTTACTAACAAATCTGTGTTGAAATCCATACTGAGGTTAACTGTGAGCCGAAGAGTTGAATCGAGGGATGAGGAAGTGAAACGCGCCAGCCTGACTTCCGGAGCAGTGGAGGACTCTCTGCGCGGCAGGTTGGACCTGGGGGCTCACTCTATGGCGTCCCCGTTTGCTGAGCCGAGTGTCTCCCCGGCGTCAGCTGTGGGTCCTGGCCACCGAGCTTCTGTGGGAGCCTCAGGACAGGCCCTTGGTGCCACTGAGGTTGGTGCATGGCCGACTGTCCTCCTCAGCCTCTCGGGGCTCCCTGGCAGCGCCTCTTCCTGCCCGGGCGCAGCCCCTCTGCCCACCCGCGCTCGCTTCCCCCACACAGGCGGTGGTTCTAAACTTACTTTTGAACAGGCAACGCGATCATCTTGTTGTGAAACTCTGAAGTTTGACAAGGTGCATGGTGAGGTCCCCCCTTGGCCCCATTCCCTGCTTTCTCCTGCTCAAGCCATCGGGCACCATTGTCCAGTTCTTGTGTTCCTTCCAGAGAGTTCTCTGGAACAGACAGAGCTGCGGGTCTGCATGCTGAGTGTGTGTCCTCGCTTCCCCGGCAGATGCTGTTCTGGGCCACGGGGCCGTGGGTGTCAGTCAGGGGAGCACTTCAGTCCCAGGAGCCCCATGCGTGGGCATGAAGTCGCCCTTGCAGTGCAACTCCCACAGGGGCCCACGTCGCTGTTGCTGCTGTGGACAGAGACACTGCTGCCATCGCCATCAGCCTCAGGAACCAACTTGCTTCCTAACCAGAAGTTAGAGCCCCCGCGTCCTTTGGCCCTGTGCACTTTCCTGCCGGTGTGCTCTGCTGTCCCTTGTCCTCGGGCACAGAGGCGTTGGCTCCCTTCACCCTCCCTCGGTATCTTCACCGGCAGATGCCTTGTGCTTTGTAGATCGGGAGAGCTGAGGATGACGTTGGCCGGTGTTCTAGCTCCCGAGAGCTGCTCACTGGGTTGTTTCTGAGTGTTCCACCACGTGGGAGGGCTCAGCAGACTCCTGCAGGTTGGCCACCTTGGAGTGCCCTTCGATGGAGCTGTCGCCGTGGATCCTTCCTCAGCAGTGCTCAGCGGGTGCTTTGGGTGCAGGGTGAGGAGGACCCTGGCCCTCCTCACACGTGCCCTGGGTGCCCAGAAGTTTCTAAGGCTGGAGCGGCATCTTGTGCCTCTGATCTTGGAAGAAGAACAGGAGCTGTCCAGGTGGGAAAGGCTGGCAGAGGAGAGAGCCCAGAAGACCTGGAGGCCAGGCACTGGGTTGGGCTGGCACAGGAGTCCTGTTGCTTTCTCTCTCTCTAACCCCTCCACCCCCTGCCTGTAGCCAGTTCACCTTGGCCCTCAGGGCTGATGCATTCCTTATTCCTCAGGACAGAGTTCGGTGAGTGAGTGGCCAGCATGACATCTGACAGCTGGCCACTTGTGCTGCTCCTGAGAGCACAGTAGACTCAGGATTGGGTTTCTACTTCATCCCTCCTATAGCGTTCCTGGTACCGTGGATCCCTCTGTGCTCCTGCCACAAGCTTGGGCTGCTCTTGCCCTGTCTGAGTCTTTGTCCTGGTCCTGCTAATTTCTCCCCACATCACTGCCTCCCAGCCCTGCGCTTGGCTGGGGCCATTGATGTCTCCCCTCCTCCTCCTTATCCTCCTCTTCCTGCTATGGAAGGTCTCCTGTGCCCATCAGGGCTCTCTACTAACACAGAACCAGTGGGGATACAGGATCCATATAACAGAGATTTCATTTCACGGAACTGGCCTGCATGCTTGTGAGGCTGGCAATGCTGAAATCTGCATGACAGGCAGGAATTGATCTGAGGTCTTGAAGCACAGTATCTCCTCTCAGAAACTGCAGTTTTTGATTTCACAGGCTTCACATGGTTAGATTAGCCTGGTCTACATTACTGAGATACATGTGAAGTATGTGCATATATATATACATATGATTATATGTAAAAGTAGTCATATATGTAAATGGGCAAATATGTACTGTTTCTGGCACTCGATAGGCACTCGAGAAACCTGCCCCTATCTGGGCGTGGTGCTGTGTCTGTAGTCCCAGCTACTGGGAGGCTGAGGTAGGAGGATGGCTTGAGCCCGGCAGGGGCTCTGCCTGGGTAGCCTTGGAATGACAAAGGAAAGGTACTATTAGTCATTATTATTGTTTCCTCATTTTTTTCAAAACTCTTCCTTCCTTCGTGTAACCACTGCTAATCCTTGGTTCTGGTTGTCGATAGTTACAACCAGAGGAGGAAGAGAAAGCTGTGAGATGAATGCTAACGTCTTCCCCTATATTTCCTCAGTTGATCCTGAGCCTGAGTGGAGAGTGAGGCAGTCGGAGAATACAAGAGGCTGAGGAGTGGAGGCTGTGAGCTCAGGCTGAGCAGGACTGCACTTCGGACACATCTGTGAGGGTGACTAGGAGAGATCAAGGTGTCCCTGGAGGTGGAGGTGGGATTCTGAGTCTGGAGCAGGTTACAGGCCACTCTCCAGGTGGAAGGGGCCTGGGCGTTACAGCTGGGTTGGGTGGCAGAGAGGAGCAGAAGGGCAAATGGAGGGCACTAAGGTCAGAGGAGGACCAGGGCAGACATCGGGGAGAGACCCGTGGGCAGGAGGGAGCCCCAGGATGTGGAAGGTAGCTGGTTGTGGGGGTATCAGGGAAAGGATTTAGAAGTAGCTGTGGGAATGGAAGCCTCACTGCAGTGAGCTGAGAGGCTGAGCTCGGTGAGGAAGCAGAGAGCTTTCTGTTTCAGGAAGTAGTTGAATAAGGTGAACCGTTTGTCCTGTGCTTCAGGGATATGGCACTGACATGCCAGCACCCTGTACTGCCATATCATCGAACTTGTGTCCTGAGACCAAAGGAATAGCGCCAAGGGAAGGCTGCTGGGACTTGGAGGATGCCCCCATGAAACCATTGTCAAAGCCAAAATTGTGATTCGAGATCATATTCAAGCAATGAAATTGTCCATTTCTAACTAGGAACAAGGCTCCTTTGATATGAAAGAGACTGACTGGTTTTGGACTCAGTAAGAACTAATTAAGGGACAAAGCTGGGTAAGTTTAGATCCATGTTGTAATATTATAAGTTTTTAAAAACTAGAGTACCCACGTTACTTACTGTGTGCACCTCCCAGTACATGTTCTCATGTAGGAGAGGACAGCAGTCCAAGAGCAGCTCTGAAGTGAATCTGGTAAGTAAGATCTTTATGAATTTCCTTTCTTTTTTTTGAGAGTCTCACTCTGTTGCCCAGGCTAGAGTGCTGTGGCATCAGCCTAGCTCACAGCAACCTCAAACTCCTGGGCTCAAGTGATCCTCCTGCCTCATCCTCCCGAGTAGCTGGGACTACAGGCATGCACCACCATGCCTGGCTAAGTTTTTGTATATATTTTTAGTTGGCCAATTCATTTCTTTCTATTTTTAGTAGAGACGGGGTCTCACTCTTGCTCAGGCTGGTCTCCAACTCCTGACCTTGAGTGATCCGCTCCCCTCGGCCTCCCAGAGTGCGAGGATTACAGGTGTGAGCCACCATGCCCAGCCCTGTATGAATTTCCTTAATTGCAGAAATAACGCAGGAAACTTTGGTTGTATTTCAAACTGTAAGTAGCACACATCACTTCTTAATTATTATTTCAGGACATATAAATTGCCAGCAGGGTTTTAGGCAGTATTGAAAGGTATATATGGTAAATAATTTCTGGATGGCAAGGAAAGCGGAACCAGGATGAGTTCAAGCAGGACAGGGCTATGTCTGCATTGCAGAACCTTCCTACTTAGAGTCTTCTAAGGCCACAATTCTGAGGACGTTTTGCCTTTATTTGCCATTTTGTCTTGAATGCCTTTTCAAAGCTGATTCTCTTTCAACCCCTGGTCCCTGGACACTGCCCTGAGCGGCTGATCGTCTGGGCAGCTTGTGTGCGAAGGGCTGGAGCACTGACATGGTGGACTGTCTGCACATCCGGGCCCCCACAGCGGCGCGAGGACCTTGCAGAATATGTTCAACAGGTGTGCCTGGCTCGCCCTTGGGTGCCCCTCCCAAGGCAGACATGGAAGATAGAAAGCCAATCCCATGACACATTAGGTCTGACCTGAAGTGAAAGAGTTGTTGTTGATTTTAGAACCTTGCATTTTGCATGATTCCCACAGATTTCCATAGGAAACTAATAGCAATATAGGTCTGTGACTACTCACTGAGTGCTTGCTGGGTGCCAGGCACAGTCCCTACCTGTAATTTAATTTTTAGAACTTTGTGGGTGGAATTACTCTAATTCCCATTTAGCAGTTGAGGACAGTGGCAGAGAGAGACTTAGTAACATAAGTCCAGGGCCCACACTCATGTCACCAGTGGCCAGTGTAGATAAGAGGAAACTTCATTGCTGTTGCCTTTCACAATACATTTAGTAATATGGGAATCTTGTCCTTGAAAAAATCACCAAGCACTCACCAGGCCCTGGGGATACCATCCTGCAGCTTGCATGCTGGTGGGGAGGGGGACAGGAAACGCTACTGGGTGCAGTAGGGCAGGAGGGGTCCCTGCCTGGAAGAAAAATGAAGGGGGAAGAGTGTCCATGTTAGGAGAGTCTCTGTGATACGCAGCGTCTGTGCAGAGACCTCGAGGGCGTGAGGGGTGTTTGCAGGAGGAGGCGGCAAGTGCAAAGGCTCTGGGGCAGGAGTGTGCCTCCCCTGAGCACCAATGGCAAGGCGTGGCCTGAGGGCAGCGGCCTAGCCAGTAGGGCTGGAGCAGTGGGGAGCCAGATGGGGGAGAGGGCGCAGCCCCATCGGGTGCTAGGTCGAGACTCTGAGTACAGTTCTAGTTTCAATTCACCTGAACTCAGGTCTGTTCCGTCCTTCCCTCCTAGGGCGTCTCTCTAACTGGATGAGGAGCCTGGAGGGCTGGTGGCGGCCAAGTGTCATCTCAGGCACCGTGAGACCCCAGGGGAGTTCTGGGGTCATGTCGCCCTGAAAGACTCTGGAAGGGGGGCTTGCCGAGCTCCAGGTGAGCCCCTGGCCCCTGTGTTGAGAGACTCATGAGGACATTGCCAATGACTCCGTGTCAGACCCTCATGGTCTGCACGGGTGGGGCATTGGGAGTCTTCTGCCCAGGAACTTGCCACTCAGGGCAGGAGCGAGGCGGCGGTTTGCCCCCTGTGATCTGTAACCCCCCATCCTCCCCATGCTTGAGTGTGAGGAGGACGTGAGCACCAGGCGGAAGGATGAGGAGAGAGCGGGAGCAGTTACGCCCTGGACAAAGATCCCATAGACACCTACCTGCTGGAATGGCATGCGCTGAAACTGAAGAGTCACGTTTAATCCTATTGTCTTGCTTTTGACCTGAGGTGGGTTCTACAAACATGTTAACAGGTCATTAAATTGACTCCTCAAGATGTTTAAATATCTGTTTAAAGTTGCCCTTCGTTGCGAATCCAGAGGTGGGCGCTCAAGCAGTCGGTGACTGAGAATGTGAATATTTTTTATTATAAAATAGGATTCTCTAAATTACTTTAAGAAAACATGTGTATTGTACTTATAATATGTATCTTCCAGACACACAATGAAGAAGTGACCACCGGGCTACTTTGCCAGGCACAGTTTTGGTAACTAATAGTGAATGCAGAAGACTTAAATCATTTTTATATAAAAATAATTTTAGGTTGGACAAAACACAGAATGCATAACTCACGTTCACACATCTTATGTAATCACTTGCATCATTTTTTTGGATAATGATGCTGTGTTGTATTCCTATGGAGTTCCCTTAGTGCTTTTGAATGGATTAAAAAAGTCCTGTAATAATTTTAAGAAATCTTCTCCCATGTAAACGTTAGGACTAAACAGGTGTTCTCATCTGTCCGTTGCAGACTGCAGGTGGACCCAGGAGAGTTTTCCAGTGTGTGGAATATGGAAACTGATCTGATAATTTGAGGTCAACAGAATAGAATTTGAGATCAAGTACTGTGTTTTGTCCTGGAACAAGTAAGCAGATCTTGTTTCTAAGCCCTGGATTGTCACTGGAACCTTGACTGGTGTTAACAGAGACCCACCCTGTCTTACCTTCCTTTGGTTTCCACCTTCCCTCTGCTAAAAATTCTTATTTGGTAAAAGTTTAATAGCATGTGCGCATGAGTGTATGTGTGAGTGTGTGTGGAAACTGTGGAAAGCCTGGAACACTAAGACACCTTTATATTTTAACAAAACATGATACCAGTCTGATGTTCAATGTGTCACATGTTAAAAGTTCTGTGGCCACGTCAGAACATCTTATGGGTCACTCTGCCACCATGTGACATGGAACATGATCTCTCTTTCTCCAAGGTGGTGCACCTGCTATGTCCCTAGGAAAGCCAGAGGTCCCTCACTACCTACCCAACTAGGGCAGCATTCTGGTGTTTAAACAGCAAATATTTATGAAGCACCTAATGTATGCAAGGTATTGTGGCTTTGGGGGTGGTATTTTGTGTCTTTATAATGGAAACCAGATTTCAAAAATATAAAATAAAACTGTGATATTTTGCCCATTTTCTAAACTTCTCTATAGATCAGCATAGTGGTCATTGAATTTCCTTTCTTACCTTTCCCATGTTCAGTACAGCTGTAGTGGAGAGAGAGGTAGCTGCCTGTGGCCATACTTCCCTGAACATGCCAACCGCATTTGATCTCAGAAGCTAAGCAGGGTTGGGCCTCGTTAGAACTTGGATGAAAGATAGAGGTGGATGAGAATTGAGATACACAAAGCAGATTGGTCAAATGGTGAGTAAAAGTCATATTTTGGGATTTGAAATGAAGATTTGATAAAAATTGAAAATAAGGATTACATTTATAAAAATTTGTCTTAATTGATTAGTCACAGTTTGAGTAATTAGCAGAAATTCAGGATAAGTAATATTATTTAATGAGCCTATTTTTAACAAGTATACTAAATAAATTAGCAGGGCTTTATCTATACTTCCCAGGAAGCTGGGCTAAGAACTCTCATATCAGCTAATGTGGAGGAGGACCCCACCAAGACAGAAAGCATGGGCAAGGCTGGATTTCCTTCCTGGATGATGTTTTAGGCTTACTCTTTCTTGTTGGGTTAATATTTTCATTTTTTGTATAGGAAAAGATTTCCTTGAACTTTGCCTTCTGGAAACCTAAATTTCCTGTTCAGCACTATAGCAGCTTTACCAAGGAAGCCTGAGTCAATGGTTACATGAATCTCTTTATACCATTCAAGCAACACACATAAAATGTCAAAGGGATAGTTATGAGAATGAGCATAAAAATACCTAAAATACTGGTATGAAATAAACTGAATGGACTGGAACCATGTTCGGCGAGTTAATTTTATTCGATTTGTATAAAGGGCATGCCATTAGCCCAAATGTATGATGTTCGTGCTCACTTAATTTTCTCACATCCTTTACAAGAAAGTTGTTGGCACCACACAGAGTCAATTTGTTGCTTTTGGCTGCAGTGTTTTCCAAGGAAGATGTTGGGAGGTCTGGAAGCCTTAACTCCGATGAAAGGCACCTCAGTGCCTGTGGCACATGTCTTCAGAGCACTGTGAAATTTATTCCATTTCTTTCTTTCATAGGAGAAAATGAAGATTAAATGCAGGCTGCCACATGCACTGCTTCTGGCCATTGTTGCTGATGAATTTCTAAACCAAAGCCTATTCCCACCTGTAGGACATTTCCAAGTGTAGAAAGCACTCCTCTGAAAATTCATGGCACTGGAGAAGCCTGCTCTTTGCCAGAAGTTAGTGCAAAACGGGAAGAAATACAAACTGATGAGTGAGCCAGAAGGTGAAGTTACCGCAGAGGTATACATTTTAAAAACCAGCTCGGATTAAAGGCAGAGATGTATATTTCTTAGATGTGTTATTCTGAATGTTTTAAAATAATGCATTGTGATCTCATGGTTTATATCCCTAGTTCTAGGAAGGAATTGCTTTGATAAATTTGTAGTTTATTCCATCGAAGCAGCTTTGGAGGGCTTTCTGGAGAGTGGAGGTGTGGGCGGAGGGCATTGCCTGGACTCCATGGGCTCTGGTGATTAAATCCTGAGGGCCCGTCACAGGTTGCCAGTGACTTGGAATGGAAAGAGAGAGGAGGCAGGTGGAGGCCACCCGGGGACAATCGCGATACCCACGGCAGGTAAGTGATTTGTTTCTGTATTTCCCCCCAGACTTGCTAGCGAGGCTGGAGAGGGGCAGAGAAGGTAGAGGGCAGGGGCAGTCTGTGGAGTGTGGACAGGGCACTCACTGTGGGCTCCCATCCCAGAACCACCCTCCCTAGGTGAGGCCTTGGGCAAGTTGAGAAGTTTCTCTGAGATTCTTTCTCCATAATTTAGTGATAAGAGGATTTGTTGGGGCAAGGTGTGATATTCAATGAGGAAAGGCAGGCAGCTAAACTACTAGCATAATTCTGTAAATGTTGAATCAATTCCAAATTGGAAGATGATCTAAGCAAAGATGGTTGAGAAAGTTGAAAAATCACTTATGAAAGGTTGGTCAAGGGTGTGCATAGTGTTGCAGTTTGGCAACATGAAACACTGAACCAAAAAAAGAGATGAAAAATGAGACTTCAAAAATACAGGGTGAAGGAGCTGGGAGTGTCAGTGGCATAGAAAAACACGGCAGAATAAGGAGAGGCAAAAGAAGCAAAAGAAAAAGTTGTGTGTGATTCTAGCATGGAATTTTCAAGGTCAAAGTTTTATGTTAACATTTAAACAATCAGTAACTCTTGTAATTGTCGTTATGTCATATCTTGATATTTATGTTATCTATCAATGGCATTGTTTTAATTGAAAGGAGTCCTAATTTTAAAAAAATGAATTTGTTGATGTTCACTTTTAAAATGGAAAAGATACATTGAAGTATATCTGGAGCAACTCCCAGAGTTAAAATTTCTTTTGGGTGAAATGGATTCCAAGGAAACTGTACAGACAGCCAAATGATTGCATGTACATGTTTTATATTTTGAATAAAAACTCTGGTTTACAGCATGGGGTGTGGTGGGTAGTGGTAGGAGTAGAGAGGGGTAAGAAAATAATTATAATTGTAACATTTAAATTAACTATAACAAACTAACTGTAACACTTTAAAATGACTATAACATTTTAAAAATGTGATGAAGAGACAGAAGCCCCCAGCTGCTGAAACAGAAGTGCCAGCTCTGGTCCACAGGCCCCCACAGTCCAAACCCCTGGAGCTCAGTGGGGTGGTGCCGCCAGTGTGAGACCACTTCACATAGCGCGTGTGCTCAGCTAAGAGTGGAGTCGGTTTGCTTTGGTTTCTTTCTATGGGAACAGAAGTCTGGATTTTGGATTTTTTAATGTAAAGGAGGGCTGTTTAACAAGGTGTCTTCCGTGACCTGGGAGTAGGTCTGCACTCTGGCTGGTGGCCCATGTAATTAGCCTGGCTGCCTGCTTGGTCCTACCTGGTAGCACCTGCCATGTGTGGTTACAGCCTTGGTGTGGGACTGCACTTCCTGTTTAATGTTGGTGCTGGGAAGCCTCTGGCAACTACCCATTCCTGTGTGGAAGGAAAAGTTAGAGAGAGCTGCAGGCCATGGGGACCACCTCTGGGGGAGGGGAGATGGAGGGGTCACCAGAAAGCCCCACCTCCTGCAGCAGTTCTGAGGTTGACCTCGGATTCTCTGTGAAGGAGGGGTTTAGAACAGACATGTGCATGGTAAACAGATTTTAGAGCCTAAAGGAAGGCACAAGCAGTGTGTTTGAAGTCAGGTCATGTGGGTCTACTTCCAGCCCTCGAATTAGCTGGCTGGGGGAGCTCAGGGCCACTGTGACTTTGTCTACAAATGGTAGAGAGGTCTCTCCTTCCAATGCCACAAGTTTGCAATAGAGATTATTTCTGCGTCCTTGGCATTTGTGATTGGGACTTTTCACCTCTGTCTCAGGATCATACACAATTCAGTGTTGACTTACAATATCACTAAAAGGCAATATAAATGATTAAAGTAGGTGGCCATTAAAGGAGTTGTAACCCAATCTCTAGAAAAAATTTTATTTCTTTTATCCTTTAGTATTTTTATTTTGCTGCCTGAATGTATTGATATCAGGGACCTGTTAAGTATTATGTACATCTGTTTATCATTTAATTAATTTTTGAATCTCTTTTCAACTTGTTTCTTTGTATTCAGTAGGCTATATGTATACAGATGAATTTGGTAACCACGAATATTGACAAAGAACAAGTGCTATGTGTCAGTCATACAGAGATGCCTGTCTTTCCAAGGTAGATTTGTGTTCAAGTCTGTGTTTTCTCTCATGTGTTCATCTCTTGAAATGAAACTGTTTTGGAATGTCATTAGTTTTTGTAATTTTCAGTCCCAGTTTAAGCTTGAGCCTTTTCTATAAATGTAATTGGCTCTTACTCTAAATAGTATACCATTGAGGTAGCTGGTTTAAAATAGGCCTATTTATCCAAGCTAAAGAATCCATGTTTGGACACTGTATGTTGGGGTTGTGTTGTTTTTATTTGTATTCACTGGTTGGTTAAATTAATGAACCTGCAAGATGTTATAAATACTTTTTCATCACCTCAAATGCCATGGTAATAAGAGATACTTAGCCTGTAACAACCAGAATAGTTAGTGTTCTTCTAGACTAAGTTTCTTGATTGTTTTAAAAATCACTTTATAAGATCTCTAATTTTTTAGAATCTTCATTAATAATATACATCTTTTTTGGCTACCTGAGATCATGCATCCTCATTAAGGCATCTTTGCTAAAGGGACCTTCGCTGTGGGAGACAAAGGCACCTATTAGAAAGTAGCTAAATTTCAAACAGAGAAGGTGGTGTTACTCACAATGACATATCCAGAAAGAACTGTGTTTTCCAATGTGTACAGAATGATATTATAGGAGATTGTTTTAGGTGGAATTCCTATGAATGTATTTAAAATAAAGTGTTTATGACTTCCTTCTCCATATGGCAAGTCACACCAGTGTTTTATTTATAGTAGTTACCAATTAAGGAAATATCAAGGAAGTCACATTTCACCTGACATATGGGCATAGGAAAAATCATGACAGTGGTAGGCATATAACTTAATTTTGGGAAACACTTGGCCTGGAACACAAGTTGGAAGGCAGGTTAAAACCTCAAACTCTTATTTGAGCTTTAGAGAGATCGCCAAGACGCTTTGCACGTTCTCCCAAATTGATTTCTTTAATTCAAATTTCATACCACTTTTTCTAATTGATCTTTCTTGTGCTTTGACAGGTGTCTGGACCTGTATAGCCAGATATAAACCATTTCCGAAAGCAGCACAGTGCTAACTGGAAACCGAATGAGTCTCAGCACACTCTTCTGTTCTTCCGTCTGTGGAATCCTGATTCCCGCTGGGTCTTCTCCATGGACACCCACGCTGCTGGGGCAGTCTTCCTGGAGACACACCTGGCTCAGCAAGATGAAGGATTTCTAACTTTTCTGCGAATGACAACATAGTATCCAAATCAACAAATCAATAAAAATTTACTTTTGTCTGGGTATTTTTACAATGTTCTTTGAGATATTGAGTCACTCTCCAGGTAGTTTCAGATTCACTATTTCACTGTGGTGCTTTTTAAAAAATGGCCAGGATTCAACAGAGTCACTTGGGGATATTGCTTAAAACTTAGGTTCAGAATCTGATACAATAGATTTTGAGATGATCCTGAGAACTAGAGTTTTGTATAGCTCCCTGTGCAGCTTTCACGGGGACAGTTTTGAGAGCTAGGAGCAAGCTGCCATGCATCAGGAAACCACTAGGTGGCGCAAGCCACCCCTTTGAGCCCATTCTTCAATCTAGAAAGTTGGCAGAGAGGGAACCTGTGAAGTGGGGAAGGCTCCAAGTACACATATTAGATGCATATTAATAAGTTGTTGGCTGCAGATGAGCTTAGGTGTTGGGGTCTTAGGGGAAGGGTGACAAGTACTTCTATCGCTTCTCTCCTTCTTCTAGTGTCATCTCCAGCATTTGCAATGCCTGGAGGATTGTTAACTTTTTTAGTTTCTCTGTTTCCTGTAAGAACCTTGTCAGGACAGAGGATCCTTAACATAAACTCTGCAACCAGTGAGCTGTGCTGCCCCATAGTAGAACCAGCTAAAAAAGATGAAGGCAGGAAAACTAGATAAATTAGCGGGCTAATATTTGTGTGGGGTCAGTGGTTTGCCATGGCAGACGTGCATGCTCTTTTATGTGATACACTAGAAAGAAAGGAAAAATCAACCAAAGCATTCTTTTCTACTCATTCAGCAATCAACACAAAATACTTTTGTGATCAAAGGTGGTTGGGAGGAGGGTTTTCCTATACGCCAAACAAGCAATAAAGTTTTCAGTGAAAAAAATTTTTTTTTTATCAGCGGACACTAGCTGGGTGTCTTCTAATTTAATTCGGTTTTGACACTACCTGGAGACTGGGCCAGATCCCACAGGGTGAGGTCTCAGTCTCACTAGGTTGCTTCTACTTCAGATCCCAGTTTCAGGTCCAAACCTCCTGGACTTATGGTCCACCAGCTATAAATCGGGTTTCCCAAGACTCCATTTCGGGGTTCAATGAATTTGCTAGAGTGGCTCACAGAACTTTGGGAAACACTTCACTTACATTCACTGGTTTATTCATTAAAGGTGCAGTACAGAATACAGAAGAATAGGCAGATCAAGAGATACATGGTGAGATGTCTCTAAGGGCCCTGAACATAGGAGTAGACACACTTTTTTGCCAACCTGCAACCTTTCCTCAGTCCGGTCCTTCTGAGCTTTTTAGGGAAGCTTCATTTGTAAGGCATGATTAGTTACATAACTGGCCAAAGTTGATCAACTCAACTTTCAGCCCCTCTCCCCTCCCTGGAGGTTGGAGGGTGGGGCTGAAAGTTCTAACCCTCTGATCTTGCTTTGGTTCTTCCTGTGTCCTACTCCCATCCTGAAGCTATCTCTGTGCCACCAGTCATCTCATTAGCATATAATAGTCTGCTGTCACTGATGAGAGTCCAGGATTTCTGTAGCTGTATGTTAGAAAAAAGATGAGGAAGATCAAATATAGGTTTTATAATATCACATCGTCCAAGTGTATGACATTTTATAAGAGATGAACAGATACTACAAATCAGATGCAGAAGAGAAACTACCATCCTATGACTTCTCTGTGGAATGGGCTTTTCCCCCAAGTGCCAGGAAATAGCATAATAGAGATTAGAATTCAGATCTCTTGCTGTTGTGGTTAGTGGCCACTAAGGCAGTTTGTGTGTGTGGTGCTAACATTTAAATAAAACAGCTGGCCAGGAGGAAGCTTCATATTTTTCTTTTTGCACCATAGTAATTATTTTTGGTTTCTGATTTTTTTATTCCGACCTAATTTGTGTTGCCTTTTAAAAAAGTCATCTGTATTATCTCTGTTGAACATTATACTCTAACAGTGTAATATATAAAATAGTATCCTTCAGTACTTAAAATAGTTTGGAAAGCAGTGATTTTTGGGGGGCACTTAAGTATATTTTAAAAGTGCTAGTCGGAGGAGGGGGCAGAAAAGAAATAAAAGAGCTTAAAGTGACAAATCATGGTGTACTTTATTTCTTAATGAGGAGAGCATATTTTCATTGTAAATGGCCATGAGTGATTGAAGTGTTTAGAGGAGCTACTGAATCTCTTAACTGCTTTTAGATGGAGCGAAAACTAAAATCCTCCTAACAGATACACTGTTGACTACCCTTGCTGGGAAGCTGGGGAAAAGTGGATAAATGTCAGGCATTGCCATTGCCTGATACTGATGATATCTGGGAGAGAACAGAAGATGTTACCATCTGCGAGTTCAGGATGCTGAAGTGGCAATAAAAGGATCAGAACGATGTCACAGC
Source organism: Mirza zaza (assembly GCA_008750895.1). Classification (NCBI taxonomy): domain Eukaryota; kingdom Metazoa; phylum Chordata; class Mammalia; order Primates; family Cheirogaleidae; genus Mirza; species Mirza zaza. The sequence goes on along the minus strand of VSMD01024249.1, from coordinate 3,604 downwards.
CCGGAATGTGTACAACTGCTTGAAAGAAGTCATCTCTATTGACATCTAGGATGTGCTAGAAAGTGGAGCTGGAAACTACCGTAATTAGTCTCTTGGAATCAAGCTGTGTGGTTGGGAATATCAAATTTCCACTATAGAAAGTGTTGCTTGGTTATAAGCTTGAGTTCAGAGAATTATGCAAATTCAGCAATAGGTAAGGGGAAGTGGAGTCAGAGTTCAATTCCCAGCTGAAGTGCTAGCCACCTTGTTGAATGTAAGCAAATTCTCAATCTAACTTTAAGCCTCTGTTCACATCGGATAAATGGATGCAAAACCCCTAGGTCCTGGGCTGCGATGAGAACGAAAGGAGATGATGCACGTCAAGACGCAGGCGGGTAGGAAGGCTCAGGAGAGGCAGATGACATCTTTCTGGTACTGGAGTCAGCACTGGCAGCACGGAGTCTTCCAGGCCTTCCCTGTGCTGAAGCAGTGTTCCTGGAAGCCACTGGGTGGCGCCAGTGCAGCCCAAGCGGCGAAGAGAGGAAGGGAGAAAGCAGAGCCCAGGGCTGGCCAGAGGGAGCCCTTCTGGTCTCCATCCAGAAAACCACAGGGTGCCTGCCTTTGTTTTTAAGCGCTTTTTGTGTTATTGTTGTTGTCCCACTGCCCTTTAGCAAATTGTTATAACCAATTCAAACCTTAATTATATATTGTCAGCACAGTTTAACAAATGTAGTGCTCCTTCCTAGAATGCTCAGTAATTCACAGAGGTTTTTATTTAAAACTTTATTTAGACTTTGTATTCTTTAAAGCATTCAAAAGAACATAATCATTGCAAAAGGTTATATCAAAAGTGAACGTGTCCTGATCTCTCTGGGTGCTTCTCAGACGTGGTGGGAGAGCTTTCTGAACTCCCTGGGCCTGCTCTGCCAGGAGGGCTACTGAGGTTTCCGCCCTCCACTGCTTGGATATAAAGGCCTCAAGATTGGAAAGGAATGTAATTTTCTCCCACCATGTAGTGATGGCATGCAGGCTCAAACGTGTCTCACCTCACTGGAGAAGTTCAACTGGCCAAACACTACTTTCTTGACTTTCACCCTAGCATCATTTACTTTTCTGGAGGGGGTGGGGTGAGGACGCTACTCAGGCTCAGAAATAGCTTTAGCAGAACCAAGGAAAAACTTCCTTTTCTTCTTAAGGAAGAGTTGCCACAGGGAATAATGGGCCACATTGGTTCTTGTTAATTGGTGAAATGTATTTTGGGGTCCTTGTAAATATTGTTATGATTCCAGCATCATGCCAGTGGTGATTAGCAATTTGGATATGTTTTGTTTGATGTATTTGAAGAAGCCATAAATTATGGATGAAGGGAAGAAAAATAAACCTGCCTGTGACAGTGCTCGTGTGTCTTCTCCGTGTTCGTATTCGCTTGCACGTTATTTTGTAAAGCATCCTGTTACTTGATTGTTGTCTCCTTGGGTCTCTGGGTAACAGCTGGTTTTGATCTCAGCCCTCTGGTTCTTGGATTAAGGCTGAGTGCCTATAAACCAAGGTAAACTAGTTCACCAGGTACTTGCGCAGGTTTAGGACAACATGTATGTCCTCCAGGCCTTTTACCACCGGAAGGATTACACTTTCCTCCCCTCGAGGAGTGGTTAAGTGTGTTTTTATTTAAAACCTGGCAGATTTATGTGAGTCCCACACCTGTTCATCTCTCTCTTCAGGATTTTTCTGTACATCACAGGGCTCATTAGGTTATTGTGTTGTATTGCTTTAGGGGAAAAGTTTCTTCCTCCGCTTTTTTATGTGGAAGCACCTTTCACTCCATTCTCTAAAGAGCCCATCACAGTTTTTCACATGTGTTCCCATGACAATGGTGGTTTCCAACAGTTGGCCTAACCCATTTCCTGTTTTCTGGAAGTCCTCCCCCGGGTGAAGCTGCACACTGCCTGCTGAAGGGCTTGATCCTGGCTGGGTAAACAGGATTCACTGCTGGGATCCTGGTTTTTCTGGAGACAGTTGCAGGCCTCTCTTCCCACGTGCCATGGTGTGAGAACTGACGATGCCTCTGCAAGTGCTGATGCTAACGTACAGGCTCTGGGGTTGAGTTCTGGGCTCTGAGTTCCAAGGTTCCCCTGCTTCTTAGCTGGGACCTCCAGGTCCACCTTGGAGCCCACTGTGGATTCAGATCTAACTTGTTCCAATCCTGATATAAATTCCTTGTTAGGAATCCTCAGGTTAGTCTGTCACTTTTATGTTATAGAAGTCCATTATTGTTTGTTGTAACCCCTGGCATGAATTTTATTTCCAGAAGGGAAGATGCTCTAAGAATTTATGGTAGTATTTTCTTTTCAATCAAGCTTGGAAAACTAAAAGATCATTCTGTTGCTTATCAAAACAATTATAGGAAAGTACTTGGAGAAGTTCAGTGAGTTTTAAATTTTTCCTGAGCCATGGAGAGAAATCTTACCTGAAACCAGCATTCTTAAAGCACTGAAAAGTGGAGCTGTTCCTGTGGGGGTAACTGAGGGGAAAGTGCTTTTGAGGGGATATTGAGGACCCTGCTGGGCCCTGACCTGTTCCTGGCAGGGCCTCTTAGAAACCAGCAGACAGGATGATTGCTTGGGTCTCTTGAAGCTGCGGTCCAGGAGTGTGTTTCTGAGACATCTGCAACATAACAAGTAAAGTATTAATACTTCCTAATTCATTGCTGTGGTATGATTTATTGGCACGCTGTTTTTGAAGGATAGTAACCACATAGTCCTAAACCATAGATATTTCAATTATTTAAACTAAATCAAAATGCTCATGAATTTTGGATTCCCCCCCCCATTATGACCTATATAATTATTTTGAACTACGTAAGTATATGTATCTTTCATTTTTTAACATTTTTTTGTATTTGGGAATAAGTTTGAAAGACTAAGGACCTTGTTATTTCTAGATTACAATAAGAAATGAGAAGCATGTGAAAGCCCATGAAGATTTCCCTTTCTCTTATCATTTTGAGTGCCAAGGGCTAGGAAACAAATACCTATGTAATTTGACTCTTCTATACTTGAGGTTTCTCACAATGTAGTGAGGGGGAGAGGAGACGTATAAATAATTGTGGTGATAGTTGTATGGCCATGGTGAAAATGTGCTCCTGACTTACTGTGACTTTATTATGAAAGTCAGAAGGATACTGTGCTTGCCTGCACAGGCTAGGGTCAGGCCGCCTGGATGCACATGTTCAAATCATGTCACCTGACATGATCTTCTGCTTCAGATACCTCGTCTATAAAAAGGGTTTTTAGGAGGACTATATATGTATTTGTGGTAAACACTTATTAACATGCCTGGCATTTAGTGGAGTACACAGTAAGCATTAGCTACTATTTTTTCTAAAACAGGTTCCATGAATATATTTGATGTTATAATTCATACACATATTTTAATATCAAATTTAAAGATACATAAATATAACTAGTTTGTATGCTTGTCCTCACCAAAAACATTTCAATGAAAAACTGATACACATTTCTTTTTTTTTATTATAAACCATTTCAAGTACACAGAATTCAATTTTTAGAAAATGTGAGTGGATTTTTTTCTTATTTCACATACTGTAATGCAGTTTGCCTTAAAA
>VSMD01024248.1:0-12455 GCA_008750895.1 Mirza zaza | reverse complement strand
TCCAAAATGCAACAGGGCAAACGATATAAAATCTTAAAGTTCCAGAATAATCTTTCACTCCAGTTGCCACCTCCGAGACACACTGAGAGGTTTGGAACCCCAATCCACTGGACAGCCACACACTTATGGGTTTTTGCTTTTGTTTTTTGAGACAGAGTCTCACTCTGTCGCCTGAGCTACAGTGCCGTGGCATCAACCTAGCTCACAGCAACCTCACACTCCTGGGCTCAAGCGATCCTTCTGCCTCAGCCTCCCAAGTAGCTAGGACTACAGGCATGTGCCACCATGCCCGGCTAATTTTTTCTATATATATTAGTTGGCCAATTAATTGCTTTCTATTTTTAGCAGAGACGGGGTCTCACTCTTGCTCAGGCTGGTTTCAGACTCCTGACCTTGAGCTATCCGCCTGGCTCGGCCTCCTAGACTGCTAGGATTACAGGCGTGAGCCACCACACCTGGCCCACACCTATGGTTTTGCTGGGCTCAGCCCACATTTCAGCTCTCACTGGTTGGACTGCCATGTCTGAGGCTCTCCCAGGCTGGCCTCACACACTGGCAGCTCTACAGTTCTAGGGTCTTAGTACCAATTCTGCTCCCACGGCTCCACTAAGCATTATCCTAGTGGAGGTTCACTGCAGTGGCTCCACCCTCCAATGAGTCTCTGCCTGGGCCCCTAGGCTCTCTGTGACATCCTTTGAAATTTAGGTGGAGGAAGCCATGCCCCTACAGCTCTTGCATTCTATGTGCCTGCAGAATTAATACTACATGGACACTGCCAAGATTTGCCACTTGTACCTTCCAGAGCAGTGGGTCAAGCCGCCACACCTGGGGTTGCTTAGGCCACAGCTGGGTAGCTAAGGAGTGCTGTTCCAGAATGCAGGAAATAGAAACCTGAGGTGGCCCTGGGCAGTGAGCCCATGGAGAGCACCCTGGGCCACCTGTTCCCCCAAAACCATTCTACCTTCCCAGAGCTCTAGGGCCTGTGATGGGAGTTGCAGCCTCAAAATCTCCAAAATGCCTTCAAGCTCTTTCTCCCACTGTCTTTTTGGGGTTTTTTTGTTTGAGACAGAGTATCACTCTGTTGCCTGGGCTAGAGTGCCATGGCGTCAGCCTAGCTCACAGCAACCTCAAACCCCTGGGCTCAAGCAATCCTTCTGCCACAGCCTCCTGAGTAGCTGGGACTACAGGCATGCGCCACCATGCCCGGCTAATTTCTGCTATATATTTTTAGTTGGCCAATTAATTTCTTTATATTTTTAGTACAGACGGGGTCTTGCTCTTGCTCAGGCTGTCTCTCACTATCTTGATGCACAGCCTCTGGCTTCCTTCTGCCCAGACTAGTCTCTTTAGAGAATGGTCTTTGGGCCATATCCAAACACACTTTTTCACTCCGTACACGACCGGAAGTGAATTCCGGGACATTTGAGAGCTCGCTCATGTTTTCCCAGGACACGAACCTGAGTTGATGCAGAATTAGAACTGTGGCTATCTTGCCACCTGAAAGGGAGCTCATCTGAGAATTGAGGTAACACAGAGCAAGAGAAGCCACACGAGAGAGAAGCCAGGAGCTGACTATACTGTTTGAGCCCAGATCACTCAGAGTCTTAAGCTAAATCCACACTTGAACTTCTCATTATTTATGTCTCTCTAGCCGAAACATCAATTTTTGCTTAAATTTGTTTGAATTATATTTTCTATTTCATGCAATTAAAACAAAAATTCCCGATACAGTCCCATTCCCACGTGCGTTCCTGGCAGCACCCAGCATGAACACAGGAGGGCACTAGAAATGCCCATGAATTAGGACAACTGTTTGAAGAATTAGGAGTTAGAAAAGGATTCCCTGCAGTCCTTTAGATGTACAGAGGGAAATAAACATAAGAAACGCATAACCCCAAAAGGCAAGATAAGTAACATATAAATAACATATAAATAAGTAATAGCAATAGCAACAACCACTGATTGTCAACTTGCATCCCACATTGCGTCATATATTGTTACACTCTCATTATGTCTTAGGACAACTTATTAAAAACCCATGTAATAAACAGAAACAGAAACCTCTGAGTCTCAGAGAGGTTGTCAGATGATATACAGCAGTAAGAGGAAGAGATTTGATACCAGGTGTGTCTAATTTTAAACTCCGTGTTCTTGAGTCCTTTGACTATTAGATTCTCTACCTCGGAAACAGGTCCACCAAGAAAGCAACTGCCAAGGCCACGGGATACAGCTCTCAAGTCAAAACTGGGTTCATGTCCTAGTTATTCCTCCCTCTGGGACCCTTCTGAATCCCAACTTCCTCCCCTATGACATGGGATTAACCCTTTGCACTCGCTTGCTTGTTTCTCAATTCCTTTATTCTACTTGGGATTTAATTTTTTAAATGCCCCAGATTTTACAAAGCGCAGCAATAGAATAAAAAACTGGAGTTTCTTTTCATACAAACTTGTTTATTTGGATTTTTTTATATTTCAAATTGATACATTCAAAGAGGCATTCAAATCTCTAATTTTTGCTAACCATGTCGAGTCACACTCGACATCTGAGTGCTAAGGGTTAATACTGCCTGTAGCAAAAAGTTTCCTTGAAGATTAAATGACAAAAAAAAAAAAATATGAAGCTCTTGGAACAGTTATTGACACATCCCAGTTGTTTAACATGTGGTAGTCTCAGGCTACTGTTCCTTGGTTGGGTCAGCATGGTCCTGTTTTCCCCCTAAGTCTCCACTCCATCCCAGCCCCTAGCGACCACATTTCCGAAGAATTCCTCCCAGAGGTGAGTGTTCACAGGCAGCTGCTCCTGTGGGACGCACAGCAGGCGCTAGATGTAGCAAGTCCATCCTTCAGGGGCTCCTGTTAATGAATTGAGCTTTTAACCAGCCTGACACAGCCAGGCCTCGAGTTCCCAAGCTAAGCCCATTATCATACAAAGCTCCATTTACTGATAAATACGTGTAATTCGTCTTCAGTATGTCACTGTTTTATGGCTGTTTCCTGTCTCAGGGTTCAAGTGATGAAGTTTTATGTAGTTCTGGTTTTTTGTTTTTAATTGGAGGTTTAGATTGCAAGAAACAAAACGTTGGTGTTTAATTTAAAATCACTCATGGTTTGCAAGCCTTTGGTGCATTTAAAGGGGAGAAGAGGGTTAAAGAAAAGAAAATAGATCAACTTGGGTAAAGATAATCAAGGCAGCTCTTATCTTGTTAAATGGGGAGAAAACCCAATAGGGGTGTCTCTTCTGAGGACTAGGCCGCCCCTGTTGTCCTTCTCAGCCGCTGTGGCCACATCTGCTGGACTAAGCTGGCAGAGCTGAGTCCCTGTACTTGGCAGAGGCCAGTGGGAGGAACAAATCTGGTATCTGACGTGTGTGGGTTGAGCCCCAGCCCTACAGCATACTCCTATGTGACCTTGGTCAAGTCACCGAATTGATCCAGTCTTTTCTCTTGTGCAACAGAGATGGTAACAGTCACTGATTCGTAGATGTGATCGGGCACTTGGATGTCAGCAACAGAGTTCAAGCGAAAGAAGAGGAACTCGTTAGAATCTACAGAAACATACACGTGCACACATGGAAAGCCAGCAGGAGCCATGAGTGCCCCGAAGCCAGAGCAGTAAGACTATCTGTCCGGACGCGGCTGCCAGGAGCACAGACGGACCCTCGCATCCCCCTGCCTCTGCCCTTCGTCTCTTGGCTCCTGCTCAAAAGCATCCAACATGACCGTGTGGCAGCCTGCCCGTCTGCTGGAGGCAGGGAGATGAAGGCCGGGCACCCCTGGAGGTAGGGCCCTATCTGGGTCCCTCCTCTCCACAGAGAGTCGCATGAAGATACGAAGGCAACACTCCTCGAAATTAAAAGCCTCTAGGACAACAGGATTGTTGTGAAGAATAAATGAGAACGCACTCAAAGCCCTTAGCAACTTACTAGAACGCCGCAGATGGCCAATAAATGACAACTATTATCATTGCAGTAATTAGCATTATTTTTAACAACTACCACTCTGGCCAGCAGGGATGATACAGGTGGGATGATAAAAACAGACTCACTTTAGATGAGTTTGAGATGAGGGATCATGGGAGAGGGTAGCACTAGAGACATTCAACGCATGGGCCCAAGGCCTCTGAGGAATGGCACCAAGAATGCCAAGGCCACTCGTGAACGACCCTTGGTACAAGCGTCAGCTGGACGCTCGAGCAAGGGAGAGGGGCTCCCTGCTCTAGAGCAAAACCGGTGCCCTTGTGCCAGCTCCTCCCTGTCATTTTCCACATTGCACTGTGCCCTGAGCAGGCGCCGCAGCTCTGCACTCAGAGCTCTTCCGAGGCAAGGACTGGCCTCCCGTCCCACGTGCAGGAAAGACAGATCTGCGTCCTCCTGAGGTTAACGTGCAGGTTCAGACCCTGCAATTTAGAAAGGCCACGGGTACGCCTGCGTATTGTTTGCATCAAAAATACAGCTGAAATCTAAATATTAGCCCAGTGTAACTATGCAGAAAATGAAGGCTGACACGGCAATTAATTCTTTGTATTTCTCTGTACACAAAAGGTGGATCTTTTTTTTTTTTTTAAAGAGCAAAATTCTCACCCGTAGGTCCAAGTCATATTAGGCAGCGGCTTAGAGCTAACATTAAAAGTGAAATGGTACCTTGAAAACTGTGGTCCTGAAGTCACTCTGATATTACAGAGGAGGAGAATCGTTCTCTTTAAAATGTGTGGTTTGAGCTGCTTCCGGCAGACCTAAGCTGTCCTCGTGTTGCTTGGTCCTTTCTGAGAGCCAAAGTATGCGATGGCACAGAAATGATGAACCTGAGCTCCTGGATGGCTCAGAAGGGCCTCTGCAGTCCCCCCCTCACCGCCCCCAAAATGAAGTTGTATTCGGTATTGTGTAAAACTTAACCCTTTGCACTCAGATGTCAAGTGTGACTTGACACGGTTAGCAAAAATTATAGAGATTAAAATGACTCTTCGAATGTATCAATAATTTGAAATATTAAAAAATCCAAATGAATAAGTTTGTATGAAAGAAACTCCAGTTTTCTATTCTACTGCCGTGCTTTGTAAAATCTGGGGTATTGAAAAAATTAAATCCCGAGTAGAATAAAGGAATCGAGAAAAAAGCAAGCAAGTGCGAAGGGTTAAAGAAATAAAAATTTAGTATTGAGTTTAAGGTTACTATGGAGCATATAATTATTTAGAGATAGCTGACTCCACACTCCACCTTGCTAAGTGTTTGACCTGCCCTAATATAGTCAAGTTGTAATCCAAGTTGGGATAATGACGATGCTAAATTATAGAAATTAATCAGAATTTAGTTGAGAGTTAAGGCACAAGGTAGTCATTCCTTCGTCCAAACATTATCTATTCCACGTCTGCTGTGTGCCAGGACCCCTGAGTTCTGGGGATCCAATAAAGAGCAAAGGCAGCCAGGGGCCTTGAGGGGTTAAGAGAATAGAGATGGTGACTGTCTAAAGGAACACAGAGAGGTACATTATCAGTGCCATTAGAGGAGAGCTGGAGTTACCCAGGTGAGAGAAAGGTGGCTTCTCTGAGGAGGTGTAACAGACAAGCTGAGACCAGAAGAATGAGAGCTGGCCCCCAGGTTGGGGACACGCAGATAGGAGGCTATCTGTCAGGCAGTCATCCAACCTCATTGATCCTCACTCCTTCCTAGGAAGTTCAGATGTCTCTGACCATCATCACCAGTAACAGTCTGAAAAGTATAGTCGGTGTGCCAACCACCTAAAGGACAAAAATTGTCAAACTGAAGCACCATTGTTTAAGTCTCTGTGGGAAGACAATAAGCTCATACAAAGGAGTTTAGGGCCTGGTTCATCCCTGTCCTCAATGGGACCCAACCTAATTTTCAAACTAAGATCCATAAAGTTTTTTTTCAAAAATCTAGGCTGCCCCAAGCAACAGAAGGTGGCATATTCTTTTTAATTCATTGAGCAAATATTTTTTAAGCAATTATGGACTCAACATTGTGTGGGATACAAAAATGACTAAGATCCTCGATTTACCATGATGAGTCAACAAAGTTTTCAGTGACTCTTAAGCGGGGGTAGAAATTGGACTGACGGGTGAAGTGAAAAAATACAGCCTGGGGAGATGACATGGAGGGAACAAGTCAGAGAAAAGGGACAGATGTCTGTAAAGACAGCAAGCAATCCAGCGTGGTTGTAGCTACAGGTTGATCACGTTGGCCATCTCCCACCCACCCCACACCCGAGATTGACAATAACCGGTTTGCACACTGCTCATCTCAGATCCCAGAAACCTTTCTCACAGTTCTCCAGGCAGCCATTCTCAATAAATTAAAGGAAAGCTGTCCAGTGAAATGGTGACACCACCAACAGAAATAGTAGAGGAAAGAACTGAGAAATGGAAGAGGAAGAGGTTAATCTGATTTGTTGGTCAGGATATATCTAGGGGCAAGCTAGGAAAATTCAGCAAGACCTATATTAACCTAAGCATCATCCTCAAAAGGTGCTTCTAGGTTAACATTCACACAATCGAGCCCTCTTTCGTAGGGAAAACAGCAAACTCCAGGCTATTTTGGATGGACATAAATAAGCTCTTCAGTGAGGCGGCTACATAACTGTGGTAGCAATTCAGTGAATGCAGAGTCTGCTAATGGACTGGGTCAGGGCTGTTGGAGCTTCAGGGATTCATTCATGCAACTCCTATTAGTGAGTATAAAAGAGGTGTTAAGAGATACTAGCAGGCCAGGCGCGGTGGCTCAAGCCTGTAATCCTAGCTCTTTGGGAGGCCGAGGTGGGCGGATCATTTGAGCTCAGGAGTTCAAGACCAGCCTGAGCAAGAGCGAGACCCCATCTCTACTATAAACAGAAAGAAATTAATTGGCCAACTAAAATATATATAGAAAAAAATTAGCCGGGCATGGTGGCGCATGCCTATAGTCCCAGCTACTCAGGAGGCTGAGGCAGTAGGATTGCTTGAGCCCAGGAGTTTGAGGTTGCTGTGAGCTAGGCTGACGCCACGGCACTCACTCTAGCCTGGGCGATAAAGTGAGACTCTGTCTCAAAAAAAAAAAAAAAGAGATACTAGCAACTAACCAAGACTTTGTCATTGGAAGATTAAAAGATAAAGCCAGGCTCCGCGGCTCATGCGTATAATCCCTGGCACCTTGGGAGGCTGAGGTGGGAGGATTGCTTGAGGCCAGGACTTTAAGGCCAGCTTTGGGAACATAGCAAGATCCCTTTTTTACAAAAAATATTTTTAAAGAAATTAGCCAGGTATCGTGGCATGCACCTGTGGTCCCAGCTACTCAGGAGGCTAAGGCAAGAGGATCTTTGAGCCCACGAGTTTGAGGTTACAGTGAACTATGATCATGCCACTACAACACAGCCTGGGGTGACAGGGCAAGACTGTCTCTTAAGAAAAAAAGATTAAGAGATAATTGAAAAAGTTCTACCTGTGTAAATTAAACACTATCTAATGGTAGGCTGTATGCCACAAAAAAAACTCTATGGTACTATGTCTGTCTCACACTTTGGGACACACTGAACAATAAATTGGCCAAAATGTATTGAACATGTACTAGTTACCATTCTAGAAGCTTTAAGCTCAAAACAACTCTATTAGATAGAAATGATTATCTTTAGTTTACAAATGAGGGGGAAAAAAGAGACAAGGAGAGGTTAAGAACTTTCCCTGGGTTACACCACCAGGAAATGGTAGAGCTGAGATTCAAAACCAGCCAAGCTAGCTCTGGAGGCCACGCCCTGGCTCTAACCCTCTGCTGGCCACCAGCAAGGGTGGGAATACTATATGCACAGGTTGGGATGGAGTATCTCTGTGGGGTGACATCAAGGGAAGCGTTGACCCAATAGATGGTCGAAGGTGTCATAGAGAAGAAGGGTCTCTGGAAGTCGGGGGTTTTAATAGATGATATATACCTCATAGTTATATCAACGCAGAGAATAGCACTGCACTAATGGAAAGAGTTAAGGTAGCCTGCATGGGTGAAAATGCTGTGTAATTAAACATTTAAGAACGTAATTTAAAATGGTCTATTAGTTAACGCAAATTTAAGATAGCACACATAGCATAAGGTAATGTTTATTTACTGGTCAGAGTTTAGGCAGGAAACAAATGAGCTTTAATTCAGACATCAAGTGTCTGTAAAATCACTGGAAGAGTTAGCTGGAATTGCAAAGGCTGCCTCTAGGCTTCTGTGAGGAGTCATGAGTACTCATCACCAAGTATTTCCAGCTCTCTGTCTTCTAGGAACATTTCCCAGCCCCTTTGTGGTTGGGTAGGATATGGGACAAGACCTAGACGTTGATTTTTGACAGTAGATGACATATTTTGTTTCCAGGCCAGAGCACTGAATTGCCAGCACAATCTTTGTGGAACTCTCTGCCCCTCTGGCATGGTACCCAGTAAAGAGCGAGTCCATGGCGGCTCCATCAGTCTAGATCCCAGAGTGAGGGGACATGAACCACAGCCCCTAAGCAAATCACAGAAGGCACACCGCACAAACAAGAAAGCAACCGCCTACAATTCTGAGGTTGGTTCTTACAGTGGCAGAACTTTGCCTATGCTGACTGAGATGGGTTCTGACCTCCAGATGATAAACCACCACAGCCACAGTCCAGAGGACAGGAAGATCACTGCTACCGAGATGCCAGGCCACTGCTGTTTCCATGGCTACTGCTGGAGCCACAGCTTCCCAACAGCACGAAGCTAACAAACAGTGAATGTGAGCCCAGCTACGGCAACGTTCCCATGTATTACCGGCACAAAGCCAAAGAAAAAATGGCTTTTGCCTCCCTCTTACCTTCAAAATCTCAATGGCTTCTCCCTGTCAAAATCTAAATTGCATCCAGAATCCTAGCGGCCAACGGGTCAGAGGCATGTTGTTTTTGGCCTTCTAATCCCCATGAAGGAGGAGTTTGGAAACACAGATGTTGACAGAAACAGATGCTGAATGCCAACAAGACCTGGTGCAAATCCTCAGAGTGTGCCCCCGGTCTCTCACCATCCGTCACTGTGGGTGCTACCCGCACATGACAACCGCACAGGGCGGCATCCCAGGGCCTGGGGATCTGCATGTGACAAGGGCCCCGGCTGAGCCTGACACACACTGACGTTTGAGGCCCTCTGGCTTACGGCAAAGGGGATTTGCCCTTAGCAGAGAGAGAAAGAGAGGAAAAAGAAAAGATACAAAGTAAAACAGCACCTACATGAAAATTACTTGAATATTTTAATGTCTCCTATAAGTTTTTTTGTTTCTTGTTTAGTTTTAAGTCATCCTAAAGTTGTGGATCATAAGAGTTAGATTTAGACTTTGCAGAAAACAAAACCCAACTCTTTCACTTTAAAAATATGCAAAAGGAAGCACTGGAAGGTTAAGGTTAAATATTGTAGTGGGAGAGACAATTGTACAGACCAAAAAAAAAAAAAAGATGAAAACCAATAAATTACTTTGGCCTCCAGACAAACGTATTCACCAGCCACCTGAGTACACCCACAGACAGACTCTTCTCTCGGGAGCTGCTAACGGGCAGCCCTCCAGCCCGAGATGCATTTTGCTATTCTACTCAGTACTCCTTTAAAATTTGAGCCACCATCTAAAATTTGGGAAATGTCATCTAACAACCCATATACTTGGTTTCCCCTTGAATAAGTAAAAGCTGTCGCCATTTTGCTCCCACGTTCCCAACTGACAACAATGGGCTCCTCCAGGAAGCAGCTGCTGACTCACCTCCTCCCCCCTGACCCTGACCCACCCACCTCCAAGTCCCCTGCCAGGGGGACGCTCCCCAGCACGCCATCATCCCCACCAACCCTCAGCGTCTTCCAGAATCTCAGGCCCAGGGTTCATGTCCATTTATCACCTTGTTTGAAATTGCCTTTCCACTGCAGAGAAAAATCCTTCTAACTGTATGCTGATAAAGTGATAGAACAAAGACAGGCCAGTGAGACTGTGTGGCTTCTTCCACCTTCCCATTGTATTCATTTTTATGACCTGCCTGGGCCCTGGGGACAACTGGCCAGGGTGGCCTTAAACTACCTTGCGGATGCCTGTCTTGCTGGACCCGTTTGCAGCAGGCGCTCTGAACCCCAGTTGCGGGGCGCCCCCAGCTGGTCGCCTGCAGAACGGCACCCGGAGTGCGAGCTGTTTGAGTATTCAGGCCAGCGGGGCAGCCCGCGCTTCAGTCTATCTTTACAGGATGCCACCGCGCTGTGCGTTTGAGGTAATTAGTTTGGCTCTAAAATTAGCAGTTAAATAAATGTTAATGAACAGCTGTTCCCAATAAACAGGATAAATTGAAATTAATAATTGCCGCATTCATTTAACAAATGAATCACCCACTTTCTAAATGCACCGACATAGCACACGTGTGATCTCCCGCCAAGCGTGGCCAGCCCGGGAGATGTATGCAGTGGCACAACAGGGAGCCCAGCAGGCCAGGTCCTGTGCTGCCTGCTCTGACGACACCAGGAAAACGTGTGACCGCCTTGCTCGTGCTCACTGCTTTGAGAGGTGGAAATAAATAGCTGATGGGCTGTAACCCAAACACCAGGAGGAAGGGAATCATTTCATTTTACCAAGGGTGGGGTAAGGCTGTGCCCAGCGTCTCTTGAAAGCATTTGGCCTGATGACACCCTCACTACCTCACTCCAGCCCTGCATTTTTTATTAGGCAACTATTTGCTTGTGCATCTTTAAAGAACTCGACTGTGTAGCATCCTAGGAGTAGAAAACTGCTGGAAACTTTGGATTCTGGGGCAGTGGGAAGGCCATGAGCAGTGGAGCGACAGATCTAGGCTCGAGTCCTAGCTACACTAATAACCTCAGTGCCTTCATCCGCATAATGGGAAGAACAGCTCCCTCATGGGGTTACTGTGAGCTTTGCGTGAGATCATATGGGTCGAGTAGTTAGCACAGTGTTTGGTGTTTATGACATATTAATTTCCCTCTATAGGTGGGTGCAGTGGCTCACACCTGTAATCCCAGGACTCTGGGAAGCCAAGGCCAGAGGATCGCTAGAGATTAGAAGTTTTAGATCAGCCTCAGCAAGAGCGATACCCCGGTCTGTACCAAAAAGAGAATTAGAAACAATTAGCCACACACAGTGGCACACGCCTGTTGTCCCCAGCTACTCGGGAGGCTGAGGCAGGAGGATAGCTTGAGCCCACAAGTTTGGGGTTGCTGTGAGCTATGATGACGCCACTGCACTCCAGCCTGGGCAAGAGTGAGACTCTGTCTTAAAAAAAATAAAGAAAGCAAGAGATGGTCTAATGAAACAGCAGCTGGACAGGCTCACGTGCTTCTCACCACGCCTGGCTGAAGCCACATACAGCTGAGCCATTTCAGCTACCACCTGCCTGGAGGACGCTCACCCTGTCAGCTGAGTGCCCCCATGAGGAACAATTCACCTGTGGACTGACCAAAACCCATCCAGCAGGCAATAACCCTGGTCCCTTCCAGATAAAAATGAATCTCAGCTGAGATAGTTACAGGGCTTTGCAGTCACTGAATCGCAAGGCCCAAAAGGTGAGAGTTAGGTTCACATTGGGTTAAAGACAACTCTCCATAGCTTGGCCCATGCCTCTTCTCCTGATTTATCTTAACTGTTTGTTCTGTGTTTCTTTTTACTCTTTTCTTCTTTTACACAGGCCACCTCAGGCTTGTGTTGAACATGTTTTCTTCCACCTCAGCGCTTTGCAAAAAGTTTATTTTAAGCCTGCCCCCCCCCACCTGCCACCCAAAACTATTCCTTTAGTCAAAGTGAATAGTTAACTTTTAACAGGCAAAAAAGTTTTGTTGGTACATGGTAAGAAACATGAGTGAAGGAGATGTTGCATGAATTTCTCCTGAAATATTAAAGCCACTCTACTTTTGTTTTCCATAGTATTCCCCTCTCCTCCCTTTTAAAGAAATACTATGGCAATTTCCTTTTATAAAAAGAGATGAATAAGTCTGGGCCATGTATAGCATTCCTACACGTGGGAATTCCTGTACAGGCAAAATTCAACCCACTAATATGACTTTTGTTTTCTTTTAAGTCATGCTTTCCAAAAAATTAAGCAGGATTTTTAAAGCAGAAAATTTCACAAAGAACTCTGGAATGTTTGCTTCTCTTGAAAAATCAGAAAACCCTGCAACATCAGGTAACCATCAGCTAGAACAGCAGTCCCCAAACTTTTTGGCACCAGGGACCATTTTCATGGAAGACAGTTTGTCCACAGACTGGGGAAGGAGGGGGAAGATTTGGGGATGATTCAAGCACATTACATTTATTGTGCACTTTATTTCTATTATTGCATTGTAATATATGAAATCATCATACAACTCACCGTAGGTTGGGGACCCTGAGATAGAGCCATCTGCAAGCTCGTCCTCTCAGATCTGGATAGCCTCTCCTGTTCACTGAGGTCTCCTCCACTGCCCACGCATCCAGGCACTGGAAGTCACCCAGGTTACACGGTA
>VSMD01024244.1:0-32997 GCA_008750895.1 Mirza zaza | reverse complement strand
CACCTTCTATGAGGCGAATATTACTCTGATACTAAAACCAGGAAAGGATGCAACAAAAAAAGAAAACTACAGACCAATATCCTTAATGAATATAGATGCAAAAATTTTCAACAAAATCTTAGCTAACCGAATCCAGACGCTTTTCAAAAAAATAATCCATCACGACCAAGTGGGCTTCATCCCAGGGATACAGGGATGGTTCAACATACATAAATCTATAAATGCAATTCACCACATAAACAGAAGCAAAAAACAAAGACCACATGATTCTTTCAATAGATGCAGAAAAAGCTTTTGACAAAATTCAACACTCTTTCATGATACGAACACTCAATAAAATAGGCATAGAAGGGACATACCTAAAACTGATACAAGCCATATATGACAGACCCATAGCCAACATCCTACTGAATGGGGAAAAACTGAAAGCATTCCCACTGAGAACTGGAACCAGACAAGGCTGCCCACTATCTCCACTTCTAATCAACATAGTGTTGGAAGTCTTGGCTACAGTAATCAGACAGGAAAGTGGAATTAAAGGTATCCAAATAGGGGCAGAAGAGATAAAACTTTCACTGTTTGCTGATGATATGATATTATATTTAGAAAATCCTAAAGATTCAACCAAGCAACTCCTGGAACTGATAAATGATTTTAGTAAAGTCTCAGGATACAAAATCAATACACAGAAATCAGAGGCATTCATATACGCCAACAACAATCAAATGAAGAACCAAATCAAAGACTCAATTCCCTTCACAATAGCTACAAAGAAATTAAAGTACCTAGGAACATACTTAACCAAGGAGGTAAAAGACCTCTACAGGGAGAACTATGAAACACTAAGGAAGGAAATAGCAGAGGATGTAAACAGATGGAAATCTATTCCGTGCTCGTGGATCGGCAGACTCAACATCATTAAAATGTCTATACTACCCAAACTGATCTACAGATTCAATGCAATACCTATTACAATCCCATCAGCATTCTTCACAGATATAGAAAAAATAATTTTACGCTTAGTATGGAACTAAAGAAGATCCCGAATATCAAGAGCAATTCTAGGCAACAAAAACAAAATGGGAGGCATTAATATGCCAGATATCAAACTATACTACAAAGCTGTAGTATTTAAATCTATCTGGTATTGGCATAAAAATAGGAATATTAACCAATGGAACAGAACTGAGAATCCTGATATAAAGCCATCCTCATATAGCCACGTAATCTTTGACAAAGCAGACAAAAACCTATGCTGGGGAAAAGAATCCCTTTTCAATAAATGGTGCTGGGAAAACTGGATAGCCACTTGTAGAAGGCTAAAGCAGGACCCACACCTTTCACCTCTCAGAAAAATCAACTCACGCTGGATAAGAGACTTAAACCTAAGGTACGAAACTATTAGCATTCTAGAGGAAAATGTTTTAAACACTCTCCTAGACATCAGCCTAGGCAAAGAGTTTATGAAGAAGTCCTGAAAGGCAATCACAGCAGCAACAAAAATAAATAAATGGGACATGATCAAACTAAAAAGCTTCTGCACAGCCAAAGAAACAGTCATGAGAGTAAACAGACAACCTACAGAGTAGGAGAAAATTTTTGCATCCTACGCATCCGATAAGGGGTTGATAACTAAGAATATACTTAGAAATCATGAAAATCAGCAAGAAAAAATCAAATAACCCTATTAAAAAGTGGGCAAAGGATTTGAACAGAAACTTTTCTAAAGAAGACAGAATGGCCAACACACATATGAAAAAATGCTGAACATCTCTAATCATCAGAGAAATGCAAATCAAAACCACAATGAGATATCACTTAACTCCAGTGAGAATGGCCTTTATCAAAAAGACCCCAAACAACAAATGCAGGCATGGATTCGGAGAGAGAGGAACACTCCTACACTGCTGGTGGGACTGCAAACTAGTTCTACCCCTGTGGAAAGCAATTTGGAGATACCTTAAAGCGATACAAGTAAATCTACCATTTGACCCAACAATCCCATTCCTGGGCGTCTACCCAAAAGATCCAATGACACTCTACAAGAAAGACACCTGCACTTTAATGTATATAGCAGCACAATTCATAATTGCAAGGCTGTGGAAGCAGCCCAAGTGCCCATCAATCCAGGAATGGATTAATAAAATGTGGTATATGTATCCCATGGAATACTATTCAGCTCTAAGAAACAACGGTGATGTAGCACATCTTACATTTTCCTGGTTAGAGCTGGAACCCATACTACTAAGTGAAGTATCCCAAGAATGGAAAAACAAGCACCACGTATACTCACCAGCAAACTGGTATTAACTGAGCAGCACCTAAGTGGACACATAGGTACTACAGTAATAGGGTATTGGGCAGGGGGACGGGGGTGGGTGGGTGGGTATACATACATAATGAGTGAGAATTGCACCGTCTGGTGGATGGTCATGCTGGAGACTCAGACTTGTGGGAGGATGGGGGAAAGGGCATTTATTGAAACCTCAAACTCTGTATTACCATCATATGCCGAAATAAAAAAAAAAGAAAGAAAAATCAGAAAAAAATTTAGAAAGTAATTTTAATTTAATAAAAAGAAAATATAATTTATTAGAATTGATGAGATGGATCTAAATCAGTCCTTAGAATGAAATTTACAGAACTAAAATACCTATATTTAGAAATAAGATTTCAGCTGCAGGCATAGTGGCTCACGCCTATAATCCTAGCATGCTGGGAGGTAAAGGCAGGAGGACTCCTTGAGGTCAAGAGTTTGAGACCAGCCTGAGCAATAGTGAGACCCTGTCTCTACCAAAAATAGAAAAAATTAGCCGGGTGTGGTGCACACCTGTAGTCCCAGGAAGTGGAGAGGCTGAGGCAGGAGGATCACTTGAGCATAGGAGTTTGAGGTTGCAGTGAGTTATGATGATGCCACTGCACTCTAGCATGGGTAACAGAGCAAGACGCCCCATCTTGTTGTAAACCAGCCGATCAAGGGGACTCAGACATCAGAATACAATCAGCCGAATCAGTTTATTGGTACCTGCACAGGGGCTGTCACCACTCCACACAAGGGGGGAGAAGCAGCCCTGAACAAAGATTTTGCTGTCCTTTTATACCTTAGCGGTGCAAGCAAGCGGTTACAGAAGCGGAACTCAGCAGTTAGCTGTTGTTTGAGCAAGCAAGCAACCATGAAGAAGTACACAAGCAACCATGGAGAAGTAGCAAGCAACCATGGAGAAGTACACAAGAGCTTTTCGAGAACAGGCCCTTGTTCCCCTCTACCCCCCTCCCCAATTATACTTCTTCTAGGGAATTTCCACTAGTAGTTATTCTTAGAGCAAGACAGAAGCCATTTTAGGCCTGTCTGCTTAGGTCTGTCTGCAGGTCAGGCTCGTTTTAGTAGCCTAGCTATTGACCACTTCAATCTCAAAAAAAAAAAAAAAAATTAAATCAATTGCCTAAAGTTCAATATTAAGAAACAAGAGGAGGGGCGGAGCAAGATGGCGGACCAGAAACACCCCTAGACAGAGTGCCTCAGCAGAAAAGACAGATTCTAGGAGAAATTAGAAGAAATAAGCAAGCAGACAAGCATACATTGGACGAGGATCGGAAGGAGGGATACCTGAGACCACAGGAGACCACAAGGGAGAAGGTTGCAGAGGAGAACTGGAAGCAGAGACCTGCCAAGTAGCCTGGAAACCAGTGGAAAGGGTAGGTGGAGCAGTTAACTATACCCTCCCTTGCATCTCAGACTACTGGTGGGCTCCCCAGCAGTTGGAGAGACCTGCGGACAGCCCAGAGACGGCCCAGACCAGCCCAGAGACGGCCACCACTAGTGAGCAGTAAGCCTGTAGCAGATGCGGCACCAGGCTCCTATCTCCCATGGGCACCTCCCTGTGCACAGATCGGAGCCACGTGGCAGGTGCCATATTGCCTCATTCTCCCCTCCCCCGACCCTATCCGCAGCTACATAGAAAGACAATATAGCCACCAGCCACTCCAGGGAATGGGATCTTCCCTTTTGGGGCCCTACAGCTGACTGAGGGGTACTCAGACTGTGAGTTCCCTACTTGCCAGCCCTCCCAGGTGCTGCCGGCACAGTGATCCCGGGAGAATGGGGCAGACCCTGAGGCTGAGAGACATCAACCCAGCTTGGCTCCCCATGGGTGAATTAGGGCTGGCATTCCTCTCACTGGTGGGGTTAGGGATTGAACTCTGGGGCCCAGAGGTCAGACCTGCAGACCACATCCCATGCCCCCAGGTCTCGCATTCCCGGGGCACAGAAGAGATATTCGTGAACAGCCTACTAAGGTGTGTGTGCCTTCAGGGGCAGATCAGTGTCCTTCAGGGCAACCCTACTCCCAAAGGGGGGCTGTGTGCCCAGCCCAGGCAGTGATCTTGTGTGGGGAAACTCCCGGCCTGCATCACACCCAGGGGAGACTCAGTGGTGTGAGATCTGGCCTGCTGGCAGAGGCCCAGGAGTAGTCACAGAGTTGGGAGGAAGGAAAGTAGTGAGATCTGCTCCAGACTGTGGGTCTCACACAGCCCTTGCCTCACACACAGACTTTCTGACTGAGTGGGGCCATTTGAGCCCCCACCTGACAGCTTTTCCTGGAAAAAGAGAACAGAACTTTGACCCCTACTAACAGCATTGGTAGTGCCTGAGGGCAGGTTTACCCAACCCAGCTCTGCCCAGATTCACTCCCAGACCAGCCCTCACTGAGGTGGAGAATAGAGACACATGTGGAAGTCCCAGGGCACCACCTACCACCTGAGGCACTAGAGTGCCTCTCCGGAGGAACAAGAACTGGATACAAGATCCAAAAAAACCAGTGTAGCCTGCTCCTCTGAGCAAGCACCACCTACTGACAGGGAGGACATTCTGCACACCCTTTTCACAGCACCTACTGACTCATCATATAGGGAGTGGTCGAATCTCACCAACAAACACCATCTACTGGCTTAGAGACTAAACAGGGCATGTCAATATCCAAACAAAAACCTAAAGGCAAGAAGCAACAACTGATCCAGATGGGAAGAAATCAGTGAAGGAACTCTGGAAATATGAAGAACCAAACGGGAAGCACACCCACAAAGAGGAGAACCAGCCCTTTAGAAATGGACACCAATCAAAATCAGACCGCTAAAATGTGAAGAAGAGAAATTTTGAATGTGGATCCTAAGAAAGTTCAACAACTTACAAGAACAACTGGATAACCAACACAAAAAAAAACCGCAAAAAGATTCCAGGACCTGGATCAAAAATTCACTAAAGAAATTGAAACAATGAAGAAAAGTCTAACCTAACTCCTAGAAATGAAGAACCAATTCAGGGAACTACAAAACACAGTGGAAAGCCTTAAGAACAGGGTAGATCAAACAGAAGAAAGAATATCAGGGATTGAAGATAACATCTTCGATTTAAATAAATCAGTCACAGACAGAGAGGAGAGAAACAAGAGAAAAGAGCAAAGCCTACAAGAGATGTGGGATTATGTGAAGAAACCTAACGTGAGGGTCACAGGGTTACCAGATGGGGAAGAAGAAAACACTCAAGGGTTGGATAAGCTATTTGAAGATATAATAGAAGAAAATTTCCCAGGCCTTGCTAAAAATCTCCAGATACAAGTTCAAGAAGCTCAAAGGACCCCTGGGAGATTAAATGCAAACAGGAAGATGTCACGACATGCAGTCATCAGACTGACCAAAATATCAATGAAAGAGCCCCTTCTATGAGCTGTAAGACAAAAGAAGAAGTAACATACAAAGGAAAGCCAATCCGAATAACGCCAGACTTCTCTACTGAGACTTTACAAGCAAGGAGAGACTGGGGCTCCATTCTCACTCTTCTGAAACAGAACAATGCCCATCCTAGAATCTTATTCCCTGCAAAACTAAGTAGTATATGAAGGAGAAATCAAGACATTCTCAGATAAGCAAAGACTGAGGGAATTCACAAAGACAAGACAAGCCCTTCAAGAAGTACTGAAAAAAATATTACTGACGGATGAGCACAATAAACACTCATGAATGTAAATCTACTCAAAGCTAAAGATGAAACCCCAGATACCACAATGGCTCAAGAGAGAAAACAAAACAACAAAATTCAACCCAACATAATGAACAGAAATCTGCCCCACCTATCAGTTATCTCAATCGATGTGAATGGCTTGAACTCCCCACTCAAGGGACATAGGCTGGCCAAATGGATGTAAATACAAGCCAAGTATCTGCTGCCTTCAGGAAACACATCTAACCTGCAAGGATGAAGTTAGACTAAAGATAAAGGGGTGGGGAACAATATTTCAAGCAAACGGAAGCCAAAAGAAAGCTGGCATGGTGGTGCTGATTACAGATAACTTAGTTTTTAAATCAACAAAAGTAATAAAAAGCAAAGAAGGTCACTATATAATTGAGAAGGTACAATTCAACAAGAAGACATAACAATTCTAAATATATATGCACCCAACCTTGGTGCACCCAGATTCATAAATCAAACTCTACTTGATCTAAACCAATGGATAAACAATAACACCATAAGAGTCAGAGACTTTAACACTGCACTGACAGCACAGGACAGATCCTCCAACAGAAAGTCAACAATAATGGACTTAAACATAACTCTAGAACAAATGGTCCTGACTGACATTTACAGGACATTCTACCACAAAACCACTGAATATACGTTTATCTCATCAGCTCATGGGTCATTCTCTATGATTGACCATATCCTAGGATGCAAAGCATGTCTCAAACAATTTAAAAAAATAGAAATTAAACCATGCATCTTTTCAGACCACAATGGAACAAATGTAGAAATCAATCCTAACAGGAGTTCTCATTTCTATACAAATCCATGGAAACTAAACAACCTTCTGCTGAGTGATCACTTCATAATGAGAAAATCCAGATGGAAATCAAAAGATTCTTTGAACTAAATGACAAAGGTGACACAGGTTACCAAAACCTGTGGCACATAGCTAAAGCCGTTCTTAGAAGAAAGTTTATTTCCATAAATGCCTGTATCCAAAAGTCGGAAGGATCACAATTAGACAACCTAATGAATCGTCTCAAAGAGCTGGAAAAAGAGGAACAGACCTGCCCCAAACCCAGCAGAAGAAGTGAAACCGTTAAGATCAAATCAGAACTAAACAAAATTGACAACAGGACAACTATACAGAAGATTAATAAAACAAAAAGTTGGTTCTTTGAAAAAATAAACAAAATTGAGACACCTTTGGCTAGACTAATGAAAAGCAGAAAAGAAAAATCTCTAATAAGCTCCATCAGGAACAATAAAGGGGAAATTACAACTTATGCCCTGGTGATACAACATATAATTTATGAGTACTACAAAAATACTATGCACACAAATACTACAAAAAGTACTATGCACACAAATTGGAAAATGTGGAGGAAATGGACAATTTCTTAGAAACACACAACCTCCCTAGGCTCAACCATAAAGAAATAGAATTTCTGAACAGACCAATATCAAGTACTGAAATTGAAACAGCAATAAAAACCCTCATAAAAAGAAAAGTACTGGACCAGATAGTTTCACACCTAATTTTTACCACACCTACAAAGAAGAATTGGTGCTTATTCTGAAGAAATTATTCCACAATATTGAGAAGGATGGAATCTTCCCCAACACATTTTATGAAGCAAACATAACCCTGATACCAAAACCAGGAAAGGATGCAACAAAAAAAAGAAACCTACAGACCAATATCCCTTATGACTATAGATACAAAAATTCTCAACAAAGTCCTAGCCAATCGAATCCAAGTGTTTGTCAAGATAATAATCCATCACAACCAAGTGGGCTTCATCCCAGGGATGCAGAGATGATTCAACATATGCAAATCTATAAATGTAATTCAGCATATAAACAGATGCAAAAACAAAGATCATATGATCCTCTCAATAGATGCAGAAAAAGCATTCGACAAAATCCAATTCGACAAAACCCTTTTACGATAAGAATGCTAAATAAAATAGGCATAGACGGGGCTTACCTAAAAATGATACAAGCCATATATGACAAACCCACAGCCAACATCCTACTGAATGGGGAAAAATTGAAAGCATTCCAACTTAGAACTGGAACAAGACAAGGTTGCCCACTATCTCCACTTCTATTCAACATAGTGCTGGAAGTCCTCGCTACAGCAATCAGACAAGAGAGCAGAATTAAGGGCGTCCAAATGGGGGCAGAAGAGATCAAACTCTCACTCTTTGCTGATGACATGATATTATACCTAGAAAACACCGAGGATTCAGCCAAGAGACTCCTAGAACTGATAAATGAATTTGGTAAAGTCTCAGGATACAAAATCAATACACAAAAATCAGAGGCATTCTTATACACCAACAACAGTACAAGTGAGAACCAAATAAAAGACTCAATTCCCTTCAAAATAGCAACAAAGAAAATAAAGTACCTAGGAATATATTTAACTAAGGATGTAAAAGACCTCTACAGGTTGGACTATGAAACACTGAAGAATGAAATAGATTGTCAAAAATGGTGGATTAGGGATGACCTCCTGGCTCTCTGCTCTTGGAGTGGGAGGTGAAGAAGGTGGCCTGAATCACTCGAGGGGGTAGTTCTCCCACAGGATCAGCTTCATAGAATTGCAGGGAAGATTCGAGGTGCAGCAGTGCCAGGAAAAGGAGGAAAGTGACTCAGTGGATTTGCTGTGAAGTTCTGAGAATCCGAGTGGTACTGTGGAGATTGGAGTGTAAGCTGGCCACACTCAGCAGCCAGCCAAACGGCTGTGTGATCCTTCCCACAGGGGGATGACTTCTCCTTCACCGACCTGCACACCCACTCAAGCAGGGAAGTGCCTGAAGACAGCGTGAAGTGGTAACACGGACAGGCAGGCAGGTTGGAGAGGAGGCAGGAGCGGAAAGTAATTTGATATCTCCAGGGCATGGTGCAAGGTCGCCTTTGCTTGGAGATCTATAAACACCAGCGACTTATGCCTCGCTTGTGAAGGGTCAGAAAAGTAAGACAGATTGCTTATTTGACTGAGTTGTCTGGTGGACTCAGGTGGCGGCCCAAGCACTGCTAGGGAGGGAGTGGAAGAGGGGAGGAGCGCCATCGTCTGCGGACCCTCCCCAGGGGTCTCCAGCGACCCACACCCTGCCACTGCAAGGGACACACGGACAGTTTTCACCCCTCAGCGGAACTTGTCCACGGACCCCAGCCGCTTGAGCTCTGCCAATGAAGGGGCGGAAGGGGGGCAAGAGCCATCCTCCGTGGATCCTCCCCAGGGTTCTGCAGTGGCTAAAGCTCCTCTGGTTACACACAGAAAAAGGATAGTTTTCACCCCTCAGTGGAGATTCTCAGTGATTCATGGCAGCTCAAGTGCTGCTGGTGAGGGAGCAGAAGAGGGAAGGAGCTCACTCCTTGGTGAAGTCTCCAGGCCGATCTGTGTCTCAAGTCCCACCAGGGAGGGGAGGGATGAGGGAGAGAGATTGATCCCCAGGTGGTGTCCTCTGTCAGGCAGTTCCCCATCCCACCCAACTGCCTCTGCTTTGCTCCTAACAAATAGAACCCACCCTAACAGGGTGGAAATAGGAAAGAGAGAGATCTTCCAACTCTCATGTGGGACAACTGTACTTCCAGCACATCTGGGGTTTTGAGATAGGTGCTTCTCTCCAAAACTACAGACTCCACCCCCGGGTGGAGTAGTGAAACAAACCATTATTCAAGCTGAAACCAGAGGCTGGACTTCTATCTCCTATTGCTTAGTATCCATTGCTGGCCTTTTTTTCGCCAAAGGCCCAGACCCCTCCCCTGAAAGGGTTTAGTAACAGCCTCTCTAGATGGATACCCAATCTGAGACATGAACCCATATCCTAGAGGCGACCTGGAAGGCAGAGCCTTCAGCCAAAGGATCAGCCCCCAGCCCTAGAAACACACGGTAGTGAGGGAGTCCACTTTTAGGACTAAGGACCACCTGGGTTGCAGAAGGTCTTTGTCTGCGACCAGGACACTGGCATTCCATAGGGTAGGGCCTGACCCCTCATATGCAGGAGCAGAGTTGCCAGGTAGGTCGCTCTCTGTTCTGTGTCCCTAAGTGCCCCTGGGCAAGGCCTCTTCATCAGCCCTGAGCCTCTTACTTCACACCATCCAGATAAATTCCATCCTTGTAGGGATGGAGAAAAAGAGTTGATACCCTACTACAGTGAGTTGGTTTGGATTATCTGTTTAAAAGCAGAATACAAGGGCTTATCTTTGGTATCTAGACAGTTGCCAAATTATAGACTTGTGTTCTGAGAAGGAGAATCTCAATGAGAATCCCTAACAATTGCACCAAAAGACACTTTCCACCAGGAGCTGCCACACATATGCAGCGAATGATCTATGAATACCTTTTTAGTAGCTCCCCCCTAGCCACAGATCAAGCAACCTCTGAAGCATAATCTCTTAAGCTAGCCGATACCTATTGCTTATCTCTCCCCAACTAAATAGGAAACAGGGCCCAAGGATCCCCTGGGAGAGTTACGGCACTCCCCAAAGGCTGAGAGTCCTGTTTACCACATTTAAGGGTTTAGAGCTCACTACATAGGTATTGGAAAAACTTGATAACTGACATCCCCTCGCAAACCACAAGCAACAAAAAGGGAGAATAACCTCATAACTCATCAGAGTGCCTGTCTTTTCATCCGAGTATTTGATAGGGGTGTCATGCTCACAAGAGGGATTTAATTTCAGGGAGTTTAAGCAAGGGTTCCAATCTCACTAATCTCTAGTAAAAGTTGGTGAAGACAACAGGTCAAAGATAACTCAACAGGCTCAGACTCCTCTAAGACAGTATAGGTCCACAGACATATCCCCAGATCTGCCAAGGATCGGCCCTTTGGAATTCCATATTTTAGCCCATAATAAAATCCCTGCACCTCTGATGCTAAATAAAGTGTCCAGATGAGAAAGAACCAGTCAAAGTTTACAGGAAACATGACGGACCAGAGAGAAAAGTCACCTCCAAAGAAAAATACTCATTCTCCATCATCTGACACTAACTTATATGTTATGAGTAAACTGACAGAGGAAGATTTCCGAATATGGATTGCTACAAAATTAAGTGGAATTGAAGAGAAAATAGAATAACAACATAGAGAAACGACATGAAACAATACAGGAAATAAATGAAAGATTCTCCAAAGAAATTGAGACTATCAAGAAAAACCAAACAGAAATTCTGGCAATGAAGGAAAGAATTAAGGATCTACATAATTCAGTGGAAAGCCTAAAGAACAGGATGGACCATATAGAAGAAAGAATCTAAGAACTTGAAGATTATGCCTATACTCTAAACAAATCAGAGGAACAAAGGGAACACAGAAACAAGAGACAAGACAAAAGTTTACAGGAAGTGTGGGATTATCTTAAAAAGCCGAATATCAGATTGATTGGGATTCTGGAAGGGGAAGAGGAATATTCACAAGGGCTGGAAAACTTATTTGACGGAATACTGGAGGAAAATATGCCAGGCCTGGCCAGAAATCTTGATATCCAAATACAAGAAGCACACAGAACTCCTGGGAGACTCAATGTGAAAAGGGAATAACCTCGCAACGTGGCGTTTAGGATGACCAAAGAAAACATTAAAGAAACAATTCTCCGTGCAGCGAGACAAAAGCAGCAAATGACCTATAAAGGTAAGCCTATCAGACTAACAGCAGACTTCTCATCTGAAACCTTACAAGCCAGGAGGGACTGGGTGCCTATCCTTAATCTTCTAAAACAGAACAAAGTCCAACCTAGAATTCTTTAACTGGCAAAATTAAGTTTCATCTATGAGGGAGAAATAAATTCCTTCTCAGACAAACAATCACTGAAGGAATTTACAAAGACCAGACCATCCCTACAGGAAGTTCTCAGACCCACATTTCTAACCAAACAGGGCAGTAGGCATTCTGCAAAGTTAAATCATCAATGAATTAAAGTTTAGATCTTGAACTAAATGATGGCTCAAAGAGTAAAACAAAGCAACAAGTCTCCACCCAACAATATGAATGGTAATCTTCCTCCAATATCAATAATTTCAATAAATGTAAATGGCTTAAACTGTCCTCTGAAGAGACATTGACTTGCACAGTGGATAAAAATTCACAAGCCTAGCATCTGCTGTCTACAAGAAATACATCTAACCCACAAAGATGCCTGCCAGCTGATGGTCAAGGGATGGAAAACTATCATCCAGTCAAACGGGAGTCAAAAGAAAGCTGGAGTAGCTATACTATTTGCAGATAATATAAGCTTTAAAATAGCAAAAGTAAAAAAGGATAAAGATGGCCATTATACAATGGTCAAAGGGAAGATCCACAAGAAGATTTAACAATTCTTAATATCTATGCACCCAGTACAAGAAAACCCAATTACTTAAAGCAAACCTTGTCTAATCTAAACACCTTGTTACTCAACACTACCATAGTAGCATGGGACTTCAACACTCCATGGAATGATCTGGATAGATCCTTCAAACAGAAAATAATCAAAGAAATAATGGACCTGAATAAAGCCTTTGATAAAAAGGTCTGACAGATCTCTATAGAGCATTCCATTCAAACAAACTTGAATTTACATTCTTCTCAGCAGCCCATGGATCCTACTCCAAAATTGATCACATCCTAGGCCACAAATCAGATCTCAAAAATTTCAAGAACATAGAAATTATATCTTGTATCTTTTCTGACCATACGGTATAAAATTACGGGTCAATTTGTATAGAAACACTCAACCCCTCACAAAATCATGAAAATTAAACAATCTATTATTGAAAAATTATTGGGTAAAGGAAGAAATTCAGAGGGAAATCAAGAATTTCTTCGAACAAAATGATAACAGTGATACCTCTTAACCACACTTGTGGGATACAACAAAAGCTTACCTGAGAGGAAAACTAATAGCAATTAACGCTCACATCCAAAAAACAGAAAGCTTAGATACTGACAACCTAATGAATAAGCTCAAGGAATTGGAAAAAGAAGAGCAAACAATTTCCAATCTTAATAGAACAAAAGAAATAACAAAGATCAAAGCAGAACTGAATGAAATAGAGTACTATACTAAAGATCAACAAAACAAGAGGCTCGTTTTTCAAAAAGATAAACAAAATCGATGGCCCTCTTGCTAGTTTCATAAGGACCCAAGGGGAAGGACTTTAATAAACTCAATAAGAAATGAAAAAGGAGAGATCACAACAGATACCAAAGAAATACAAAACATTATATTTGACTATTATAAAAAAATATATGCCCAAAAAATACAGAACAAAGATGAAATAGACAAATTCTTGGATTCATACAACCTCCCTAAGATCACCCAGGAGGTAACAGAATTCCTGAATAGACCAATCTCAAGCTCAGAAATTGAAGCAGTAATTAAAAACGTCCCCAAACGGAAAAGTCCCGGGCCAGATGGCTACACTTCAGAGTTCTACCAAACATACAAAGATGAACTCATACCTATACTGTAGAAACTATTCCACACCATTGAGAAGGATGGTATCCTTCCTAACTCATTCTACAAAGCCAATATCACCTAGATACCAAAGCCAGGAAAGGACACAATAAAAAAGAAAATTACAGACCAATATCCCTCATGAATATAGATGCAAAAATCCTAAATGAAATTCTAGCGAATAGAATTCAGCAGCACATCAAAAAAATAATTCACCATGACCAGGTGGGCTTTATTCCAGAGATGCAAGGATGGTTCAACACATGCAAGTCTATAAATGCAATTCACTATATAAATAAAATCAAGAACAAAGACCGTATGATTCTGTCAATAGATGCAGAAACACCATTTGACAAAGTCCAACACACATTTATCATAAAAACTCTTAACAAAATGGGCATAGACGGCTCATACCTTAAATTTATCAAATCCATCTATGACAGCCCCACTGCTAATATCATTCTAAATGGAGAAAAGTTAAAATCATTCCCTGTTCGATCCAGAACTAGACAAGGATGCCCACTATCTCTTCTCTTATTCAGCATAGTGCCTGAAGTCCTAGAGATAACAATCAGGCAGGAGAGGGATATTAAGGGCATTCAAGTGGGGGCAGATGAAATCAAACACTTGCTCTTCGCCGATGATATGATATTATACCTAGAAAACCCCGTGGACTCTTCCATGAGACTCCTAGACTTGTTAACTGAATTTGGTAAAGTTTAAGGTTATAAAATGAATATAAACAAATCAGAAGCATTCATATATGCCAAGAACCATCAAGCAGAAACTCGAATCCAAAATGTAATACCCTTTACTACAGCCCCAAAGAAAATTAAATATCTAGGAGTATATGAAAGATACAAAAACGAAATTAAAGGTACAAAAGGTTTATACAAGGATAACTATGAAACACTGAAAAAAGAAATTGCGGAAGATTTAAACAGATGGAAAAATCTACCTTGTTCATGGATTTGTAGAATCAATATAGTTAGAATGTCAATATTACCTAAAGTGATCTACAGATTCAATGCAATCCCCATCAATATACCATCAGCATTCTTTATAGATCTAGAAAAAATAATTCTTCACTATGTATGGAACCAGAAAAAACTACATATAGCCAAAGCAATCTTAAATAAAAAGAACAAACTGGGAGGCATCAGTCTCCCTCACTTCAAGCTGTACTCTAAAGCAATAATAGTTGAATCAGCCTGGTACTGGCACAGGAAGAGAAGCATGGATATCTGGAATAGATCTGAGATACCAGAGATGAAACCATCAGTATACGGTAATCTAATCTTTGATAAAGCTAACAAAAATATACCATGGAGAAAAGAATCTCTCTTCAATAAATGATGCTGGGAACACTGGTTAGCTACATTCAGAAGAGCGAATCAGGATCCCTAGCTCTCACCTCTCACAAAAATTCACTCAAGATGGATAACTGACTTAAACCTATGGCATGAAACCTTAAGAATCCTAGAAGAAGATGTTGGGAGAACTCTATCAGACATTGGTCTAGGCAAATAAACAAATGTGATCTGATCAAATTAAAAAGTTTCTGCACAGCCAAGGAAACTATCATTATAGCAAATAGACAACCTACAGAGTGGGAGAAAATATTTTCTCTCTACACCTCTGATAAAGGTCTAATAACAAGAATCTATCTAGAACTTAAATGAATTAACAAGAAAAAATCAAACAATCCCATCAAGAAATGGGTGACAGAAATGAAAAGAAACTTCTCCAAAGAAGACAGAATAATGGCCTGCAAACATATAAAGAAAATGCTCAACATCTCTAATCATCAGAGATATTCAAATCAAAATGACAATGGGATACCGCCTAACTCCAGTAAGAATGGCCTATATCAAGAAACCCCAAAACAACCAATGCTGGCGAGGATGCGGAGAGACAGGAACACTCTTACACTGCTGGTGGGACTGCAATTTTGTGGAATCTTTGTGGAAAAGAATTTGGAGATACCTCAAACAACTAGAAATAGAAATACCATTCGACCCAGCAATAGCATTGTTGGGCATCTACCCAAAGAACATAAGGCATTCTATTATAGAGACATCTGCACCCGAATATTTATTACAGCACAATTTACTATTGCACAGTCATGGAAACAACCCAAGTGCACGTCTATTCATGAGTGGATAATTAAAATGTGGTATATGGTCACAATGGAATATTACTCAATCCTAAAAAATGACAGTGAGCTAGCACCGTTTATGCTATCCTGAATTAAGTTTCAACCCGTTATGCAAAGTGAGGCAACACAAGACATGGAAAATGGGCCCCACATCTAGTCACCATCAAATTGGTACTGACTAATTAAAACTATGGTTCTCAAATGGTGGCAATGTGCACCATGGATTCGGGGGTGGGGGAGACCCAATCTAAGGGAAGTGGTGAGCATTTTGGAGGGGAAAGGCATAACTCTAACCCTTCTTAGGGAGAGGCAAAGATATACAATGTAACCAAAATGTCAAACAAACAGACAGACAAACAAACAAAAAAGAAAAAAAAAACTTTTTATCGGGTGTTGGGCAGGCGGGAGGGGGGGCAGGAGAAGGGTGTATACTTACATAACGTGTGTGGTGCACACCACCCAGGGATTTGACATGCTTGAATCTTTGGCACATAGGGGGGAGGGATGGGGGGCAGGCGCAATTTTTGTAACCCTAACAATATTTGTGCCCCCATTATATGATGAAGTAAAAGGAAGAAAAAAAAGAAAGAAATAGCAGAGTATGTAAACAGGTGGAAGAATATACCATGCTCATGGGTCGGCAGAATCAACATTGTTAAAATCTCTATACAACAGTGTTAAAATGTCACTACCCAAAGTGACCTACAGAATCAATGCAATCCCTATTAAAATACAATCATCATTTTTCACAGATATAGAAAAAATTATTTTACACTTCGTATGGAACCAGAGAAGACCCCGTATAGCAAAATCAATCCTAGGCAATAAAAACAAAATATTAGGTATCAATTTACCAAATTTCAAACTATACTACAAGGCTATAGTAATTAAATCATCTTGGGATTGGCACAAGAAGAGGGACATTGACCAGTGGAACAGAACAGAGAACCCACATATAAAACCATCCTCATATAGCCATCTAATCTTCGACAAAGCAGACAAAAACATACACTGGAGGAAAGAATCCTTATTCAATAAATGGTGCTGGGGAAACTGGATAACCACATGCAGAAGGCTGAAACGGGATCCATACCTGTCACAAAAGTCAACTCACACTGGGTAACAGACTTGAACCTACGGTGTGAAACTATAAGAATTCTAGAGGAAAACATTGGAAATACTCTTCTAGACATTGGCCTAGGCAAAGAATTTATGAAGAAGACCCCAAAGGCGATCACAGCAGCAACAAAAATAAATAAATGGGACCTGATCAAACTAAAACACTTCTGTACAGTCAAAGAAACTGTCAAGAGAGCAAACAGACAACCACAGAATGGGAGAAAATTTTTGCAAGCTACACATGCAATAAAGGGCTGATAATGAGAATTTATTTAGAACTCAGGAAAATCAGCATGGAAAAATCAAACAACCCTATCAAAAAGTGGGCAAAGGACATGAACAAAAAGTTTTCAAAAGAAGACAGAATAAAGGCCAACAAACATATGAAAAAATGCTTAGCATCTCTAATCATCAGGGAAATGCAAACCAAAACTGCAATGAGATATCACTTATCTCCAATAAAAATAGCCTTTATCAAAAATTCTCCAAACAATAAATGTTCGCTTGGATTCGGAGAGATAGACACACTTCTACACTGCTCGTGGGACTGCAAACTGCTTCAGCCTCTCTGGAAAGCAATATGGAGATACCTTAAAGCCATACAAGTAGATCTACTATTTTATCCAGCTATTCCATTACTGGGAATCTACCCAAAAGATCAAATGACACTCTACAAATGGGACACCTGCACTCGAATGTTTACAGCAGCACAGTTCATAATCGCAAAGGTGTGGAAACAACCCAGGTGCCCATCAATACATGAGTGGATTAATAAAATGTGGTATATGTATACCATGGAGTACTATTCAGCTATAAGAAACAATGGTGATGTAGCACCTCTTGTATTTTCCTGGATAGAGCTGCAACCCAATCTACTAAGTGATGTATCTCAAGAATGGAAAAACAAGCACCACATGTACTCACCAGCAAATTGGTATTAATGGATCAACGCCTCAGCGGACATATAGGGATAACATTTATTGGGTGTTGGGTGGGTGGGAAGGGGGAGGAGGGGATGGGTATATACAAACATAATGAGTGAGATGTGCAACGTTTGGGGGATGGTCACACTTGAAGCTCTGACTTGAGGGGGGAGGGGGGCATGGGCAATAAACATAACCTTAATATTTGTACCCCCATAGTATGCTGAAATAATTTTAAAAAAAGAAAAAGAAACAAGAATGCAGAGAAAGTTATGAATAAAATATCAGAATAAAGGAAATAATAAGTGTAGAAATCACCAAAGAGGACAATAAAAAGCAGTAGAAGAAATAAAAGAGACCCAAAATGACCTCTGAGAATATCAATACAACTTATTGGCCTATATCCAGAATGACTAGAACAAAAAAAAGAGAGAAGCCATGAATTACCAATATCATAAATAAGAGAATTACTGTCATTAAATGATTTTACTGAAATTAAAAATTATGAATGAATATTATTAACCCTATGCCAATCAATGAAATTTTACACAACAGCAATCAATAGTCAGGAATATGAAATTAAAATTCCATTTAAAGTAGCAAAAATACCATTTACAAAAGTATAAAAGTATGAATTATTTAGGGATAGATCTAACAAAAGATGTGAAAACTTTTATCTTGAAAACTATAAAACATTGCTGAAGACAACTAAAGAAGACCTAAATAAATGGAGAGATATATGATGTTCATGAAGTTAAACAACAAATATCATTAAAGAGTTAATTCTCCCCAAATGCATCAATAGACTCAGCACAATCTCAGTAATAATTCCAGGAGGATGTGTGTAGGAACAGAAAAACTGGTTTTAAAATGAAACTGACCTAAAATAGCCAAAACAACTTTGGAAAAGAATAACTAATTTGGAAGACTTACACTGCCAGATTTCAAAGCTTTTCATAAAGCTACAATAACCAAGAGAGTCTACTGTTGGCATTAGGTAGACAATAAAACAATTGAGCATCATAGAGATTCCAGATATAGACAGACATATGCAAATATATGGTTGATTACTTTTCAAAAAACGTGCCAGGGAAATTCAATGGGGGAGAGAATAATCTTCTCAAAATATGGTGAGAGAACAACTGGATATCCATATGCAAAAATAGAACCTCTACCATAATTTCACACCATCAAACAAAATAAACTTGAAATGATTCCTAGATCTAAATTCAAGAGTTAAAACTTTAAAATTTTTAGAAGGAAACAATAAATTATGACTTTCTTAGTGTTATACAACCAAAAGACTGGCAGCTGGTGTTTATCTTTTTCCCTTCAAGCCTCTGGGGTTATCAGCTTTATAGATAAGAGCAGTCATGATCATAAAGCCAACTGGATTTGCACAAAACAATAGAGTTAGCCTATCCCTTCCTGCCTTAAACCTCGGTGCTCACTTTTCTTCTTCACTGAAAAATGGCCTTTATGGAATTTTTTTTCCAGAATAGGCCAATTATGTCTGCATTAAAATCTGTTCAGGCAGGTATCCTTTCTCCTTAATGATTTCCTTATTGGTGTCTGGAAACTCATTTGCTGCCTGTTGATTAGCAGAAGCTTGTTTTTCGGATGTTTTGACATTTTTAAAGCCAAACTTCTTTCTAAAATTATCAAACTATCCTTTGCTGGCATTAAATTCTCCAGCTTCACCTATCCTTCACCTATCTTTTGCTTTGTCATATAATGACTTTGCATTTTCTCAAATCCTAATAAAGTTATGGGTACACCTTTCTTATAGCAATGCTGCATCCACGTAAAAGCTGCATTTTCAATACAACAGAAAAAGTTATTTCACAAAAGTGCAAGGTTTTTACACTGGGTGGCATAGGTACAGTGACAACTTCACAAAATTTCCTTTTCTTTTTCTACAGTGGTCCTTTGTTGGGTTCATTATCTTGAAATGGTGGGCAACCAGAAATGCAGATCTCAATCTACGGCACATATCAAGCAATTCAACTTCTTCTTGTAATGTCATGAGTTTTCCCTGCTTATTGGGACCACTTCTAGCATCACTAGTGACACTTTGTATGGGTCCCGTGGTGTTATTCAAGGTTTATGGTTTTGCACTAAACATGATGAAAAATATGTGAGAACTGCAAATACATAAGTTACTGGAGAGACAAACTTCTCAAGTGGAGATGATTAGTGTCATCACACAATCTTTTTTTTTTTTTATTTATGTCGGCATATTATGGGGGTACAGATTTTAAGGTTTCAATAAATGCCCTTTGCCCACTCCCCCCACAAGTTGGAGTTTCCAGCATGACCATCCCCCAGATGGTGCACATCTCACTCATTATGTATGTATATACCCGCCCCCCGCCCCCCTCCTACCTGCCCAATACCTTATTACTGTAGTACCTATGTGTCCACTTAGGTGCTGCTAAGTTAATACCAGTTTGCTGGTGAGTATATGTAGTGCTTGTTTTTCCATTCTTGGGATACTTCGCTTAGTAGTATGGGTTCAAGCTCTAACCAGGAAAATATAAGATGGGCTATATCACCGTTGTTTCTTAGAGCTGAATAGTATTCCATGGTATACATATACCACATTTTATTAATCCATTCCTGGATTGATGGGCACTTGGACAATTTCCACAGCCTTGCAATTATGAATTATGCTGCTATAAACATTCAAGTGCAGGTGTCTTTTTTGTAGAGTGTCATTGGATCTATTGGGTAGATGCCAAGTAATGGGATTGCTGGGTCAAATGGGAGATTCACTTGAATCACTTTAACGTATCTCCATATTGCTTTCCACAGAGGTTGAACTAGGTTGCAGTCCCACCAGCAGTGTAGGAGTGTTCCTCTCTCTCCGCATCCACACCACCATATCTTATTTGGAGACTTTTTGATAAAGGCCATTATCACTGGAGTTAAGAGATATCTCATTGTGGTTTTGATGTGCATTTCCCTGATGATTAGAGATGATGAGCATTTTCTCATATGTTTGTTGGTCATTCTTCTGTCTTCTTTAAAAAAGTTTCTGTTCACGTCCTTTGCCCACTTTTTAATAGGGTTATTTGATTTTTTCTTGCTGATTTTCATGAGTTCTAAGTATATTCCAGTTATCAGCCCTTTATTGGATACGTAGGATGCAAAAATTTTCTCCCATTCTGTAGGTCGTCTGTTTACTTTCATGACTGCTTCTTTGGCTGTGCAGAAGCTTTTTAGTTTGATCATGTCCCATTTATTTATTTTTGTTGCTGCTGTGATTGCCTTTCGGGACTTCTTCATAAACTCTTTGCCTAGGCCGATGTCTAGGACAGTGTTTCCAACATTTTCCTCTGGAATTCTAATAGTTTCATACCTTAGGATTAAGTCTGTTATCCAGCGTGAGTTGATTTTTGTGAGAGGTGAAAGGTGTGGGTCCTGCTTTAGCCTTCTACAAGTGGCTATCCAGTGTTTCCAGCAAAATTTATTGAAAAAGGATTCTTTTCCCCAGCGTATGTTTTTGTCTGCTTTGTCAAAGATCAGATGGCTATATGAGGATGGCTTTATATCAGCATTCTCAGATCTGTTCCACTGGTCAATATTCCTACTTTTGTGCCAATACCAGATTGCTTTAATTACTACAGCTTTGTAGTATAGTATGATATCTGGCATATTAATGCCTCCCATTTTGTTTTTGTTGCCTAGAATTGCTTTCATATTCGGGGTCTTCTTTGGTTCCATACGAAGTGAAAAATTATTTTTTCTATATCTGTGAAGAATGCTGATGGGATTTTAATAGGTATTGCATTGAATCTGTAGATCAGTTTGGGTAGTATGGACATTTTAATGATGTTGAGTCTGCCGATCCACGAGCATGGAATGGATTTCCATCTGTTTACATCCTCTGCTATTTCCTTCCTCAGTGTATCATAGTTCTCCCTGTAGAGGTCTTTTACCTCCTTGGTTAAGCATACTCCTAAGTACTTTAATTTCTTTGTAGCTATTGTGAAGGGAATTGAGTCTTTAATTTGGTTCTCAATTTGATTGTTGTTGGAATATATGAATGCCTCTGATCTCTGTGTATTGATTTTGTATCCTGAGACTTTACTAAATTCATTTATCAGTTCCATAGTTTCTTGGTTGAATCTTTGGGGTTTTCTAAATATAATATCATATCATCAGCAAACAGTGAAAGTTTTATCTCTTCTCTCCCTATTTGGGTACCTTTAATTCCACTTTCCTATCGGATTGCTGTAGCCAGGACTTCCAGCACTATGTTGAATAGAAATGGAGATAGTGGGCTGCCTTGTCTGGTTCCAGTTCTAAGTGGGAATGCTTTCAATTTTTCCCCATTCAGTAGGATGTTGGCTATGGGTCTGTCATATATGGCTTGTATCATTTATAGGTATGTCTCTTCTATGCCTATTTTATTAAGTGTTGGTATCATGAAAGGGTGTTGAATTTTGTCAAAAGCTTTTTCTGCATCTATTGAAAGAATCATGTGGTCTTCGTTTTTGCTTCTGTTTATGTGGTGAATTGCATTTATAAATTTACTTATGTTGAACCATCCCTGCATCCCTGGGATGAAGCCCACTTGGTCATGATGGATTATTTTTTTGATAAGTGTCGGGATTCGGTTAGCTAAGATTTTGTTCAAAATTTTTGCATCTATATTCATTAGGGATATTGGTCTGTAGTTTTCTTTTTTTGTTGCATCCTTTCCTGGTTTTGGTATCAGAGTAATATTCGGTTCATAAAAGGTGTCGGGGAGGTTTCCGTTCTTCTCGATTGTGTGGAATAGTTTCTGCAAGATAGGTACTAGTTCTTCTTTGTAAGTGTGGTAAAATTTGGATGTGAAACCATCTGGACTGGGACTTTTCTTTTTAGGGAGATTTTTAATTTCTGTTTCTATTTCAGCTGTTGAGATTGGTCTGTTCAGGGAATCTATTTCTTCCTGATTGAACCTAGGGAGGCTGTGTGTTTCTAGAAATTTGTCCATTTCGTCTACATTTTCCAGTTTGTGTGAATAAAGATTTTTGTAGTAATCATAAATTATATCTTGTATCTCTTTGGGATTAGTTGTGATGTCTCCTTTTTTGTTCCTGATGGAGCTTATTAGAGATTTCTCTTTTCTGCTTTTCGTTAGCTTATCCAGTGGCATGTCAATTTTGTTTATTTGTTCAAAGAACCAACTTTTTTTTTATTAATCTCCTGAATAGGTTCCCTGCTTTCAATTTTGTTTAGTTTTGATTTGATCTTGTTGATTTAACTTCTGCTGGGTTTGGGGCTGGTCTGTTCTTCTTTTTCCAGCTCTTTGAGTCGTTTCATTAGATTGTCTATTTGTGATCTTTTTGAGTTTTGGTTATAGGCATTTAGGGAGATAAACTTTCCTCTCAGCAATTCTTTAGCTGTGTCCCAGAGGATTTGATAACTTGTCTCTCCATTATCATTTTCTTCCTAGAATTTTTTTATTTCCATCTTGATTTCTTCATTTATGAAGTAATCATTTAGTAGGAGGTTGTTTAATTTCCACGTTTTTGTGTAGAAATGTGAGTTTCTGTTAGGTTTGATTTCTACTTTTATTCCACTGTGATCTGAGAAGACACATGGTATGATTTCTATTTTTTTAAATTTCTTGAGGTTTACTTTGTGTCCTAGGATATGGTCAATCTTAGAGAATGTCCCTTGTGGTGATGAGAAGAACGTATATTTAGTGGATTTGGGGTAGAATGTTTTGTAAATGTCAGTCAAACTCAATTGTTCTAGAGTTTTGTTTAAGTCCATTATTTCTTTATTAATTTTCTGTTTGGAGGATTTGTCTTGTGCTGTCAGTGGGGTGTTGAACTCTCCGGTGATTATGGAGTTGCTATTAATCCATTTGCTTAGCTCCATTAAGGTTTGCTTTATGAATCTGGGTGCACCTAAGTTGGGTGCATATATATTTAAAATTGTTATCTCTACTTGTTGAACTGTGCCCTTCACCATTATATAATGACCCTCTTTGTCTTTCACTACTTTTGTTGGTTTAAAAACTAAATCGTCTGAAATTAGAACTGCCACGCCAGCCTTCCTTTCGCTTCCACTTGCTTGGAATACTGATCTCCACCCTCTTATTTTTAGTCTATATGCATCCTTGCAGGTTAGATGTGTTTCCTGAAGACAGCATATACTTGGCCTGTATTTTCTTCTCCATTCAGCCAGCCTATGTCTCTTGAGTGGAGAGTTTAAGCCATTCACATTTATTGAGAGAACTGATAGGTAAGGTAGATCACTGTTCATTCTGTTCGGTTGGATGTCGTTGCTATGATTTCCGGTAATATCTTGCCTTTAGTCTTTGGGTTTTGGTTGTTTTCATATTCGTGGGTTATTATCATGTTGTTCTGTGCGTAATGCTGTATTGAGTACTTCTTGTAGGGCTTGTCTTATTGTGGTGAATTCTTAGCCTTTGCTTTTCAGAGTATGTCTTTATTTCTCCTTCATATACGAAGCTTAGTTTTGCAGGGAATAAGATTCTAGGCTGGGCATTGTTTTGTTTCAGAAGAGTGAGATGGGGCCCCAGTCTCTCCTTGTTTGTAAATTCTCATTAGAGAAGTCTGGTGTTATTTGAATTGGCTTTCCCTTGTAAGTTACTTGCTTCTTTCGTCTTACAGCTCTTAGAAGGGCCTCTTTAGTTGATAGTTTGGTCAGTCTGATGACTCCATGTTATGCTGTCTTCCTGTTTGCATTGAATCTCCCAGGCATCCTCTGAGCTTCTTGAACTTACATATCGAGATTTTGAGCAAGGCCTGGGAAATTTTCCTCTATTATATCTTCAAATAGCTTGTCCAACCCTTGAGTGTTGTCTTCTTCCCCTTATGGTAACCCTATGACCCTCACATTAGGTTTCTTTGCATAATCCCACATCTCTTGTAGGCTTTGCTCTTTTCTCTTGTTTCTCTGCTCTATTTCTGTGACTGATTTATTTAATTGGAGGGTGTTATCTTCAATCTCTGAGATTCTTTCTTCTATTTGATCTACCCTGTTCTTGAGAATTTCCACTGCATTTTCTAGTCCCCTGAATTGATTCTTCATTTCTAGAAGTTTGGTTAAACTTTTCTTCATTGTGTCTATTTCTTTAGTGAACATTTTTTTCAGATCCTGGAGGCTTTTTGTGGTTTATTTGTGTTGGTTATTGAGTTGTTCTTGCAGGTCAGTGAGTTTTCTTAATGTCCACATACTAAATTCCTCTTCTGTCATTTTGGTTGCCTGATTTTGGTTGGTGTCCGTTTCTAGGTGGCTGGGGCTCCTCTTTGGGGGTGTGTTTTCCGATTGGTTCTTCATATTTCCTGAGTTCCTTCGCTGATTTGTTCCCATGTCGACCAGGTGTTGTTTCTTTTCTTTAGGTTTTTGTTTGGGTATTCACAGGCCTTGCTTACTTTCTGAGCCAGTAGGTGGTGTCTATTGATGAGACTGGACCGCTCCTTGTATAATGAGTTAGTAGGTGCCGTGAAAAGGGTGTGCAGGATGCTCTCCCTGTCAATAGGTGGTGCTTGCTTGGAGGAACAGGCTCACTATTGTTTTTATGTCCTGTTATTAGCTCTTGTTCCAGTAGAGGGAACTCTAGAGCCTCAGGTGGTGGGTGGGGCCCTGGGACTTCCAGGTGTGTCCTTTTCTTCCCCTCATTGTGGACTGGTCTAGGAGAGAGTCTGGGCAGAGCTCGGTTGGGTAAGCCCACCCTCAGGCATCACCAATGTCATCAGCAGGGGTCAAAGTTCTGTTCTCTGCTTCCAGGCAAAGCTGACAGGGAGGGGCTGGAATGGCCCCACTCAGTCAGAGAGTCTGCGTGTGGGGGTGAGACTGTCTGAGACCTGCAGTCTGGAGTGGGCCTGGCCTCTTTCCACTGTCCCCAACTGCGCGGCTACTCCTGGGCCTCTGCCAGCAGGCCAGACCACACGCCACCAGGCCTCCCCTGGCTGTGGTGCTGGCAGGGAGGTTCCCTGCGCAGTAACCCCACCTGGGCCAGGTGCACGGCCTCCCTTTGGGGGGGAGGGTTGCCCTCTAGGACGCTGATCTGCCACTGAAGGCACACACACCTCAGCAGGCTTTTCACGTATATCCCTTCTGCGCCCCGGGCAATGCGAGGCCTCGGTGCATGGGATATGGTCTGTAGGTCAGACCTCTGGGTCCCAGAGTTCAAACTATAACCCCACCAGGGAGAGCAGTGCCAGTCCCAATTCACCCACAGGGAGCCCAACCTGGGTCTATGTCTCTCAACCTCAGGGTCTGTCCCGTTCTCCTGGGATCACCGTGCCAGCAGCACCTGGGAGGGCTTGCTGGCAGAGAGCTCACAGTCTGAGTTCCCCTTAGTGAGCTGTAAGGCCCCAAAAGGGAAGGTCCCGTTCCCTGTAGGTGCCTCTGGCTGGTGGCTATACTGTCTCTCTGTCTCTCTGGGCAGCCGGGGGTAGGGTCGGGGGAGGGGAGGGGGAGGCAATATGGCGTCTGCTGTGCGGCTTGGGTCTGTGCACACGGAGGTGCCCCGAAAGAGTTGGGAGCCTGGTGCCAGGTCCACTACTGGCTTACCGCTCACTGGCGTCGGCCGTCGCTGGGCTGGTGTCCGCAGGCCTCTCCACCCGCTGGGGAGCCCACCAGCAATCTGGGATGCAGGGGAGGGGAAATGGCAGATCCACCTACCCTTCCCGCTGGTCTCTGGGCTGCTCCGGGGGTCCCAGCTCCAGTTCTCCTCCGCAACCTCCTCCTGTGGAGTCTCCCGTGGTCTCAGGTACTCCTCCTGCCGACCCTCATCCGATGTAGGCTCGTCTTCTTGCTTCTTTCTTCTTTCTTCTAATTTCTGCTAGAATCCATCTTTTCTGCAGAGACACTCTGTTTGGCGGTGTTTCTCATCTGCCATCTTCTGGTCCTCATGTAGTTTTATGTGCCCTAATATGGCATAGCTGTCTAGATGTTATCCGGCTTCAGAGCTTCTGAAGAAGGAACAGAAAGAAACTGATCAGCTGGATCACAGGCTCCTCCACGGTTGCTGCTGCTGCCCACCAGAAGATCAGAGACCACACAATGTTTTAAGCAGGTATTTGCAACACTTGAGCTCATTGCAATAGCATCATGAGGTGGTTATGATATTATCACAGTAGTATAGTATGGACTACAATTAATGTTATGCACTTATGATTTAATACTGCATCTTTATATTTGCTTACATTTCTGTAGACTGCAAATGGTGCTGTGTACAGTCTGTGTTTGAGTTTTGATAAATTTTCTTTTTATCATAGATTTGTATGTTTTATGGCAGTGAACGATAAAATAGAGTAGTATCTACATATATTTTATGCAATCATGTCTTATCTACCATTTCCTTAATTTTTTCCCAATATTTCTAGGCTATGCAGTTCATCTATGAGTTTTTCAAATTGTTGCAAATTTCCAAAACATTTTCCAAGATATTTATTTTTTTACATCTGCATAGAAGTGGACCCATGCAGTTCAAACCCATGTTGTTCAAGGGTCAACTGTACATAAAATAACATTGTGCATAAGGAAAGGCAACGACTAGTTAGATATGGTTGAATACTTACTGAAGAAGACTTAAAATGGCCAATTCCAGATGAGAAATAGCAGAAGCCAGTGAGTCAGCCATGGGATGTATTTGCAATTTGGACCTTCTAAAGGTCAAGTTCAAAGTTATGCAAGATAAAATGAAGTAAAAATGAGGACAACCTGCTTTCTGTGAGACCAATTCTTAAATTGGTCTGAGAGCCAAGAACACTGGCTTCCTGGTTGGTGGTGCATGAAGTTGGTGCATGAGCCCCTGAGGCAAAGGACAGGTGTGGAAGAACCACTGGAATTCATGAGGGCTTGACTGTCCTCCCCTCAACAGACATTTACCTTATTTTTCACTCATGGAATCCATGCTTAAACCATCATGCGTGGAAACCATGGCTTAAAACATCAAGTGCTGATGTCTGGATGAAGGCATGGCAACACCTAAGGGCATGATTATGTAAGTGCATACATGTGACATATCAATGTCACTGGGAGACATTCTGAATATGTGGGATCACTGGTGAGAATCTGACAGTATGGGGCTAGTATTTGTTTAGAGGATAAAATAATATCTTATGTCCTTACATTGCTTCTCTGCCCTGTCGCAGGCTTTCTCTAAAGGATACATACACACAAAGACCCATAATATCACCTCCTGGGCCAGTTCCCATGACCCCTTAATGTAGAGCATTCTGGTCAATTTGGGTTGAAGTACAGGCTTAGGCTCAAGCAGGAAGCAGGATCTCTTCCGCTCTCTAATTCTACATCTTACCACCAGCTGACCCCTAGTGTGCAAGGATGACAGAGCCCAAAATATCCAGTGAGAAGAAAGG
The DNA here is from genome assembly GCA_008750895.1 of Mirza zaza. Taxonomy (NCBI): domain Eukaryota; kingdom Metazoa; phylum Chordata; class Mammalia; order Primates; family Cheirogaleidae; genus Mirza; species Mirza zaza. Next base: position 4,977 of record VSMD01024244.1, on the reverse strand, counting down.
AATAGAAAGTAATGTGGCAGAGCCCAGACTTCACAAGTAGGCACTAGCTCAGCTTACCACTTTGGTAGAGTAAGAGAGAGAAGAATGCAGTCATGTCCTACATGCGTGATTGTCACCTAGCAATGCACAGTAGTACTGCTCATAGTTCTCCTGACGCTGACCATCAATCTTCCATCTCCAAGGAGGGACTGAAGAAAGGGATTGGGAGAAGTAGGTTTTCCCTGAAATGATTAGCATTAGAAAGAGAAAGCTACCCCACACCCAGTGACCTGGAACCATGGGTAGAAACTGATCTGATCATAGAAAAAGTAAGGCCATCTGTAAAAATTGATTTTATTGCTAAAGTACCAAATGCACCCATTCTGGAAGCTGCTAAAATGTGGACCCATTGAGAAAAGCTATGTGAATTTTAAAAAGTGAATTTTTTCAGTTTTATTGAGGTATAATTGACAAATAAAATTATATAAATTTAAGGTGTATATCTTGATGTTTTGATATACATTATGAAATAATCACCACAATCAAGTTAATAAATCCATTTCCTCACATAGTTATCAGTTTGGGTTTTTTCCTTCTTTTTTGTGTAGAGAAATTCAGATCTATCTTTTTAACAAATTTTAAGTATATAATACAGTATTGTTAACTATAGTCACATTGCTGTACATTATCTCCAGAATATATTCCTCTTTCATAACTGAAATTTTGTATCCTTTGACCATCATCTCCCCATTTCTCCTCCAACCCAGTGCCAGGCAACCAACATTTTGCTCTCTGATTCTATGAGTTTGACTATTTTAGATTCCTCATATTAGTGGAATCATACAGTATTTGTCCTTTTGTGACTAGCTTATTTCACATAACATAATATCCTTATGATAGCTATTGTCAGTAAAGGAAAAGACAAGTGTTGGCAAAGATGTGACAAAATTGGATCCCTTGTATTCTGTTGATGGGATTGGCAAATAGCGAAGCTGCTATGGAAAACAGCAGGAAGATTCCTCCAAAAAATTTTAAAAATAGAAGTCATATGCTCTAGCAATCCCACTTCTGGGTACTTATCCAAAAGAACTAAAATCAGGATCTCAAAGAGATATATGTACTTCAATATTTACTGCAGCATTATTCACAATAGCCAAGATGTGGAAACAACCTAAATGTCCATCAGAATGGATAAAAAAAACTGCCAACAGTTGTGGATATTGCTCCATTGCTTTCTGGCAATGAAGTGCTGGTGTGAAAATCTGAGCTCAAACTGATATTTCTTCCTTGTATGTGATTTACATTTTCTGTCTGAATATCTGAATAACTATGTTTTTATCCTTCAATTTAAATAACTTAAATTGGATTCATCTTTGTCATTATTTCTCTACATAGTTTTCCAATATGTGATGTGCTTTTTTGAGCCACAGCTTCATCGCGTCTTTTATTTCAAGGGAAATTTCCTACATTACACTGTTGAAATTACATTATACTGTTTAAATTACATTATAGTCCGTTTGTAGCAGTCTATACTTTGGGGGATACAATTGAACTAATTTTATATTAACTTTGTTCTCCATTTTAATTATTTCCCTAATTACTATAATTTTATCTTGTTTAAATTCGCTGTAATGATCACAAATCACTTCTTCCTGAAATTATTCTTTTTTAAAATAATTTAGAAAAAATTTAGAATAGTTTTAGATTTACGAAAAATTTTTGAAGATAATAGAGATAGTCTAGAGAGTTTTTCTATTATTAACATATTATATTAGTATGTAAATTTGTCACAATTAGTACACCAATATTAACACTAAAGCCCATACTTAGATTTCCTTGGTTTTGCTTAATGCATGTTTTCTGTTCTAGGATTCCATCCAGGATATCACATTACATTTAGTCATCATGTTTCTTTAGGCTCTACTGGCTATGAAAGTTTCTCAGATTTTCCTTGTTTTTGATGATCATAACAGTTTTGAGGTGTACTAGTCAGGTATTTTGTAGAATGTCCCTCATTTGGGATTTGTTTGATGTTTTTCTCATGATTGGACTGGGGTTATGGGTTTTGGGGAGGAAGCCCAGAGAGATAAAATGCCATTCTCATCACACTATATTAAGGGTACCTACAATCAATATGATTTATCACTACTGAGTTTAACTTTGATCACTTGGCTGGAGAAGTGTTTGTCAGGTTTGAATACTGAAAAGTTACTTTTTTCACCTTTCTGTACTTTGCCCTTTGGAATTAAGTCACTATGAGCAACCCACATCTCAGGAGCAGAGATGATGTTTCACTTCCTTGAGTATGGTGTTTCTACATAAATTATTTGGAATTCTTCTGTAGGAGAAATTTGTCTATTGTCCCCCATATAGAGCTATCATATAACCCAGCAATTCCACTCTGAGTATATAGCCAAAGGAAATGAAATCAGTATGTTTCAGAGATATGTGCACTCCTATGTTCATTGCAACATTATTCACAATAGCCAAGACATGGAAACAAGCTAAGTGTCTATCAACAGTTGAATGGATAAAGAAAATGTGAGGCACACGCACACAGAGAGGAATATTATTCATCCATAAAAGAAGGAAATTCTGTCATTTGGAACAGCATCTATTAACCTGGAGGTCATTATGACAAGTGAAATAAGCCAGACAGAAAAAAATACATATGATCTCAGTTATTTCTCTAAGAAAGTTGAATTCATGGAAGCTGAGAGTAGAATGGTGGTTATTGGGCACTGATGGGTAGGGGAAATTGGGAGATGCTGGTGAAGGGTATAATCTTTCTCTTATAAGATGAATAAATTCTGAGACTCTGACATACAGCATGGAAACTATAGTTAATAATACCATATTGTATAGTTGAAATTTGCAAAGAGAGTAGATCTTAAATACTCTCACCATACACAAAGAATGGTAACTATGTGAGGTGATGGATGTGTTCATTAACATGATTGTGTTAACTATTTCACAATGTATGCATATATCAAAGTCATCATATTTTACACCTTAAATATGTACAATTTTTATTTGTCAATTATACCTCAATAAAGCTTAGGGAGAAATGTGCATAGAAACGCAAACAGTAGGTGTGTTAAAGGCCTTAGGAAGGCCATTGTCTTGTCCCTTTGGGAGAAATCAATAAAATGTTGCATATTATTCAGGGTACCTGAAATCTGGTCACTGATGTGTGTGTGTGTGTGTGTGTGTGTGTAAGGAAGGTGAGGAGGAGGAGAGGAGAGAAAGAGAGAGAGAGAGAGAGACTATCCTTTTCTTCCATCTGCTCTTTTTATACAAGTTCCCCATCCTCTATAAGAGTACTTACTTATTCAGATGAAAACTTGTCCACATGTAGTAGTCCATGGACAGGAAACCTGAGAGTTCAGAGTCATGTGACTGTTGGGAATCCAGCAATGATTTGAGGACATGCAAGTAAAATATTTGACCTGATTGTGAGGGTAACATCAGAATGAATGTGTGTGTCACGTGAAGAAGTGAGAGATATATAAAGGAATGTTTTGAATATTTCATTGTAGGCATTTTACATCCAGTTAAATTTGTGTGAAATATAGAGTGAAAATGAATTACAGCTTAAAATGTGAAATATCTGAATATGTGGCTTGTATCTTATTAATGCATTTTAATCTGATAAGTGGTTATGACATCTAATGAACGGATTAACCTTGGAATAGGTATGTTGCATTTCACTGGGTGTGAGCAACACTATAAGTCATATGCATATGTATCATCTGAGGATGACCTTTTAAATGTGTGAGTGATATTTGAATGTGTAGATTAAAACTAAATAATTATTTGTGTCATCTGCATGAATGTGTGAGATTACTCTATGAGGGGTTCACAACTGAATGATTGCAATGACTAAAAGTATTATAACTTCTCAGTGAGTATTTGTGAAGACAGTGTGTATTGCATTTTTTTGACTGTATGTGATATCATGATGAATGTGTGATGGTTGAGGGTGACATCTGTGTATGTAACATCTGAATATTTTTCTAATATCCCAGTTAGTTTGTAAATATTGAATGAGTATATGTGGCACCCATATAAGCAAGCCAATCACCTGAACTTGGTGTTAAAACACCTGAATTAGGGTGTGTGTCATCTGAATATGTATTATTCAAGAGTGTAAGTAACACCTGCATACCTATGACAGCTAAGATACTATGTATGATATGTGAAGGCTTGTGTGCCATATATGAAAAGTATTTGAGAAATACCTGAGTGTGTGTTTGACATCCGAATTAGTGAGTAGGTTCCAAATGAGTGTAACATCTGAATGTGTGTTTAACTAAATGTGTGAAACACATTTATTTAACTCCTTCAAAAATATTTATTGCATGCCTATTGTATGTCAAGCACTGTAAAAATTCTGGAGGTATAGCAGTGGTCAAGAGACAAAGTTAGCTTTGAATGATTTCATATGATATCCTAGTGTGATATCTTAAGAAATAATTGTAATTACAAGTAAAATGTCTTCAATATATTAAATTAGTTAGTTTTTAAGATAAATGTTTCATTTGGGAATGGTTTAAGATTTTTTTTAAAAGTTTAAAGATAGTACAGAGAGATTTTTGTACCCTATACCTTGTTAACTCTAACATTAACATCTTACATAACTATGGCACATATGTCAAAACTAAGAAATTAACATTGACACATTACTACTAGCTAAATGATAGACTTTATTCAGATTTCACCAGTTTTTTTCTACTAATGTTCTTTTACTATTCAAGGGTCCAATCTGGAATACTACATTGCAATTAGTCACCATTTCTTTTTTCTCTTCTACAATCAACCACTGCAAACATAAGCTCTGGTTCATTTTATTGGATAATGATATTTATAAATCAAGATCTGAACATAGGGTGTACACATAATTACCATGGCATCACTGCTTATATATTCTCTTGGTGGGAAGAGCTATGTGTACTAATCCAGGAATACACCTCTCTCTCTCTCTCTCTCTCTCTCTCT